>CAUYQU010075220.1:0-10272 GCA_963574635.1 Cheracebus regulus
AATCCTAAGCAAAAAGAACAAAGCTGGAGGCATCACACTGCCAGACTTCAAACTATGCTACAAGGCTACAGTAATCAAAACAGCATGGTACTGGTACCAAAACAGAGACAGAGACCAATGGAACAGAACAGAGGCCTCAGAAGCAACACCACACATCTACAACCATCTAATCTTTGACAAACCTGACAAAAACAAGCAATGGGAAAAGGACTCAATGTTTAATAAATGGTGTTGGGAAAACTGGCTAGCCATGTGCAGAAAGCAGAAACTGGACCCCTTCCTGTCACCTTACACTAAAATTAACTCCAGATGGATTAAATATTTACACATAAAACCTAACATATAAAAACCCTAGAAGGAAACGTAGGCAAAACCATCCAGGACATAGACATAGGCAAGGACTTCATGACTAAACCACCAAAAGCATTGGCAACAAAAGCCAAGATAGACAAATGGGATCTAATTAAATTCAGAGCTTCTGTACCGCAAAGGAAACCATCATTAGAGCAAACCAGCAACCAACAAAATGGGGAAAAAAAATTGCAGTCTACCCATCTGACAAAGGGCTAATATCCAGAATCTACAAAGAACTAAAACGGATATACAAGAAAAAAAACAAACAACCCCATTGAAAAGAAGGGTGAAGGATATGAACAGACACTTTTCAAAAGAAGACATATGTGAGGCCAACAAACATATGAAAAAATGCTCATCATCACTGGTCATTAGAGAAATGCAAATCAAAACCACATTGAGATACCATCTCATGCCAGTTAGAATGCTGATCATTAAAAAATCTGGAGACAACAGATGCTGGAGAGGATGTGGAGAAATAGGAACACTCTTACACAATTGGTAGGAGTGTAAATTAGTTCACACTAGTTTAAATTATTGTTAAAGACAGTATGGCGCTTCCTCAAGGATCTAGAAATAGAAATTCCATTTGACCCAGAAATCCCATTACTGGGTATATACCCAAAGAACTATAAATTGTTCTACTATAAAGACACATGCACACGTATGTTCATTGCAGCCCTGTGTACAATAGCAAAGACCTGGAACCAACCCAAACGCCCATCAATGGTAGACTGGACAAAGAAAATGTGGCACATATACACCATGGAATATTACGCAGCCATAGAAAACAATAAGTTTGTGTCTTTGTAGGGACATGGATGAATCTGGAAACCGTCATTCTTAGCAAACTGACACAAGAACAGAAAACCAAACACCGCATGTTCTCACTCATAGGTGGGTGTTGAACAATGAGAACACATGGACTCAGGGAGAGGAGCATCACACACTGGGGGCAGTTGGTGGGGGATAAGGGAGGGTCAGCAGGGGGTGGCGAGGGTGGGGAGGGATAACATGGGGAGACATGCCAGATATAGTCAAAGGGGGAAGAGAGGCAGCAAACCACCTGGTTATATATGCACCTATGCAGCAACCCTGCATGACCTGCACATGTACCCCAGAACCTAAAGTAAAATCTAAAAAAAAAAAAGAATAATTTAGATGTTTCTAGCATAAAGAAAACAAATAGTTAAGGTGATGGATATCTCAGTTATACTGATAGGATTTTTTTTTTTTTTGAGATGGAGTCTTGCACTGTTGCCCAGGCTGGAGTGCAATGGTGCGATCTCGGCTTACTGCAGTCTTGATCTCCCAGGTTCACACAACTCTCCTGCCTCACCCTCCTGAGAAGCTGGGATTACACGTTGGCCAGACTGGTCTTGAACTCCTGACCTCGTGATCCGCCCACCTCGGCCTCCCAAAGTGCTGGGATTACAGGCGTGCTGCATGAGCCACTGTGCCTGGTCACTGATATGATCTTTACAAATATATGAATGTGTTAAATTTTCACATGTACCCCCCAAAATATGAACCTCTATTATGTATCGATTAAAAAAATAAATAAAGGTAATAGTAATGTTCAGAGAAAGAGATACCCTTGCTTATTCCCATTTTATAGATGAAAAACTGAGTAGCATAGAGAATAAGTACTTTGCCTAAGACTACGCAGTTAGGGAGTGGGACAGCTTGGATTTGTGGCCGGGATGTCATGCTTCAGAGCCTGGAAACTCACAGATTTGTGGTTAGGTGAAAGAAACAGTCTGCACAAGCATGCATGTTTTAGGAATGCATTTAAAGTAATACTTAGTATGTTAATAGATGTATACAAAAACTGGCCCCAGTAATGAAAAGGTGAATTGTGACCTTGGTAAGATCACATTCACTACAATCCTGGCAGCGGAATTCATAGTGCAGTGGGATAGGGGGTTACTGGGCAGTAAAGAATGTTAACAAGGAATGCAGAAAACTATTTTTAGAGCTTTAGCTTTGAAGAGGAAAGAGGAGAGAGAGAGAAGGAGGAGGAGGAGGAGAGGGGAAGGAGCGAAGGGGAGGAAGAGGGGAAGGGGGAGGAGGGGAGGTAGGGATATATTAAGTGGAAAAGATAGGTTGCCAAAGAAGGTGAGAACTGTGATTGTACTTTTGGAGAAGACTATGATGTGTGATGCAGGGTGAACATGCTCGTATGCACCTCACCGACAGGAATGCATCTGAAGAGTATGCATTATCCTAAGGGACAACAGACCCCTTGGGGTTGGGGTAGGAGGAGGGTCAGAGAGATGCAGGATAATTTAAATGTGTTGAAGTGCTTTCGTATAGTGTTTGAAATTTTGTATTTGGGGGAAAAAGTATTTTAATAAAAATTGAAAACAGAGAATACTTGTGATAAGATTGACAAAAGTAATCTGCACATATATTCCATATTTTTTTTTACTTTGGAAAATCATTAATTGTAGTCAATTTTATGGGGAAACAAAGCAGATTTTAAAAATGAATGGACTAGCTGGGCACAATGGCTCATGCCTGTAATCCCAGTGCTTTGGAAGGCCGAGGTGGGCGGATCACGAGGTCGGGAGTTTGAGACCAGCCTGGCCAACATGGTGAAACCCTGTCTCTACTAAAATAATAATAATAATAATAATAATAATAATAATAATAATAATAATACAGAAGGACTGGCCAGGCATGGTGGCGTGCGCCTGTGGTCCCAGCTACTTGGGAGGCTGAGGCAGGAGAATCACTTGAACCTGGGAGGCGGAGGTTACAGTGAGCCAAGATCACACCACTGCACTCCAGTCTGGGTGACAAAGTGAGACTCCGTCTCAAAAAAAGAATAGACTGTGTGTGTGTGTGTGTGTGTGTGTGTGTGTGTGTCTGTATATGTTTCTAAATAGTCTAGCTCTACCACCTCAAATACAGCTCACAGTTGCAGTACTTTCCGTTCAGACCATGACTGGCTTCTGATGTCAGATTTAGATATCCCACAAAAAGTGCTTCTGTTAATATTCCAGAAAAAAATGATGAATACAGAGGGATAGCTGGAGGTAAGTGAAAAGTTCCAGAAACCCATGTCTAATCCCATTAATCGAGCTCCGAACTTTCATCCCTCCCTCCTTTCTGCTGAGTCCCCTGGTCTACACTCAGAGTTGCAGTCCTGACTCTGGCCACCAAGAGCCATTACAGCTATCTCCACGTTCCTCACTCTTTTTTAATGAAAAGGGGTAAATTTTACAGAGTAAGTAATGTTATGAAACTTCTCTTTACTGTGATATCAGTAGTTTGGAATACCCATTTGTATATTAAAGCAGGCCAATTTGCTGTTGATTCTAAATCTTCAGCACATTCAGTGATTTATCTTTTCTTTCATTAGTGTTAGTTGAGGTGTTCGCACGTGGGGGCATCTCTCCTGGAGAGCAGGGTGTTCATCACCCATCTCTCCAACCCTGTACAGGCTTCTCAGACCTTCTCCCACTCTCTCCTATGATTCCGTTTCCAGGACATTATGGACACAGCTGCCCAGACCCCACTCCAGGGCCGCATCCTCTCAGTCACTGCCTACTGCCCTGTGCTCCCCAATCCTGCCTCCCAGCAACAGCCAAGGCACATTAGACCTATCTGGTGTTTTATCCTATGGATGCCCCACAGTATATTTGTACACTCTTTTTTTATACTTGTCAGGGTTGTTTTTTATCCAGACAGAATTAGAATCATTCTACAGTTCGTTTCATAAACTGGGTTTTAGGGGAGGATAGCTTATTTTTCTGCTCCTTGCTTATACTTTGTAGAGAAGTGTGATAATGGTGGTACAGTGATGCCCCCTCGTGACAGAAGCCTGAACTGCAGCAGCTTGAACCTCACTGAGCAGGAAGGTGGGAGGGAGGTGCTACGGCCCATGCACACCCTA
Source organism: Cheracebus regulus (assembly GCA_963574635.1). Lineage (NCBI taxonomy): Eukaryota > Metazoa > Chordata > Mammalia > Primates > Pitheciidae > Cheracebus > Cheracebus regulus. The sequence goes on from CAUYQU010075220.1 coordinate 4,256, forward strand.
CAGGATTTTCCAGAAGTGTGGGCAGAAAAGGGGTCATTCCCACTATACAGGGATAGTCACGGTTACCAGACAGAAAGTGTAGCCTCTTCCTGTGCTATGTGAAAGCACAAAATGATTATTTCTATGTTTATGCTTTCAAACCTCTGGATAAATAGCTACAGACCTATATAAGCAAAAATGCATCTTGGCCACTAAATGATCTTTGTGACCCACATTTGCCCTCATTATGATCATCTTTGCATAAAAATGCATTTCCATAATAATGTTTTAAATTTCTTTGCCCCCAAAATTTTAGTCTCTTTCTTTTTTATCAACCAGGTGGTTCATCATCTGGGTGCCCCAAAATTCATTTAATTAGTATTCTAGTCATGAAAATATAGTTGCTTTAACATTTTCTCCTGTTACAAACAATAGTATACTTAATATCTTCCTCATATATATGCAAATATTTTTGTAAGCATTTCTGTAAAAAAAAAGTTCCTGGAAGTGTTCTTTCAAAACCCTGTAAACTGTAAAATTTTATATTAACATAATGAATTCCAAATACTATTGCTAACTTATATTCCTTACCTCACAGTATGTAAGGACCTTGTGTCTTCACACATTAGAAATAAAGTGAATCATTGCTAATCTTACAGACAATAAATCACCTCTCATCATTGTCTTCATTAAAAGTTGCTTTGCTGAATTCTAGAATTCCATCCTATGGGTATGACATCAGTTTTCTCAAACCTGTGTTATTCAGAGTGTTCTGATATTCCCTGTTATTTACACTGTGTGGAAGACATCTTTTCAGAGTCTGTGCGTGGCTGAAGGGCACAGTTCCTGTACCTGTTTACACTGGTGAGCCAAATGTGTCCTCTGAGAGCCCTATCAACTGTCTTGGAAGAATTCTAGTATTGTAATAACAGAACCTAGTTGTTGTACATGTGTGTGTATGTGTCACTTCTTGTGTGTGTGCACAGAATTTCCCTCTGCTTCCTTCTGCTCATTCACAATTTTGTGTCCCATTTGGTCTTTCTAAATTCAGGCCCAGAAATAAAGGAAGGGAATTTTCAGAATGATAGTCCTTTTAACCAGATGCTTATCAGCATCCTTCACAATGTCCTGAAGTTAAACTTCTAGAAGGTAAATTGTTGTGCAAAAGGTGTGCACCTATGTAGCCCTTCAATAAGTATTGCTATACTGACACCCTGAGAGGTAATGCCACTTAGATTCCTCAGGTAGAGTCACGGGACAAAGTCCAAAGAGGAGTAAAAAAAAAAAAACAATGCTGATGTCATGTTAGAGTGAAGGCCCTGGGCACTGTCGTGGACTCACTCTCAAGTTTCTGCCAAAGTTGGAAGATGTGGAAGTGATCAGGTGTAAACTGAATTTTTCACACAAGTGAAGCCTGAGTCAGCATGGTGGGTAGTGGCAATGGGGCAGGGAGAAACTGTCATTGCTTGGAGTTACTTAGGACACAGTCAGCAGGGCTAAGATATAGCTACAGTTCTATATACATTCATGGGTATAGAAAACATGGCATTAAGGCCTTTGTATGAAAAAGTTTGGTCATTACTGAGGTATAACAGAAGTCCAGGCTTTCTTGCAATATAATTATAGACAATAACATTTACACATTTAAGGATACAACTTGATGATTTTCAGTAAACAAAAGTTATGCAACCATCACCATAGCTGAGTTTTAGATGTTTCCATCACTCTAAAATGTGCCATCATACTTGAATGCAATTAATCCCTGCTTCCACCCCCAGTCCCAGGAACCACAGATATGCGTTGTGTTTCTGTGGATTTACCTATTCTTGACATCTCATAGAAGCAGACTCATGCATCTGGCTTCTTTCACTTCACATAATGTTTTTAAGGTTTATCTATTTTGTAGCATGTATCAATACTTTATTCCTTTGTGTTGATATACCACATTTTGTTTATCCACTCATTAACTGGTAAACACTTGAGTTGTTTCAGTTTTTGGCCATTATGAATTATGACACTACATATATTTGTGTGCAAGTTTTTATGTAGACATAGGTTTCCATTTCTCTTGAGTATGTACCTGGCAGTAAAGCTGCTGGTTTATATGGTAGTTCTCTGCTTGACAATATGAGGAACTCTCAGAATATTTTATTGACCTTGACAGTCTTGAGGAGTGCAGCCTTAATCTGTTTTGTTTTTCTCATGATTACACCAGCAGTATGGAATTTGAGAAAGAATACCACAGAGTTGACGTGCCCTTCTTATCACATCATATTTGGGTTTACATGACGGCAACATGACCTTACTGGTGATGTTAACCTTGATCATCATAGTTAAAGTGGTGTTTGCCAAGTTTTCCAGTGTATGGTAACTTTTTCAATTCACGTACTCTGTTCCTGAGAAGTGAGTCACTAAGTGTGACCTGCATTCAGGGGTTGGAGCAGAATTAAGTTTTACCTCTTGGAGGGTTAGTAGCTATGAATACTATTTGGAATCATTCCATAAAGACAGTTCGTCTTCTTGCACGCTTTTCTTTATTAATTCGCCAAACATTTACTTGTATCAGTATGGATTTATGCATACTTATTTGAAACTTGAAATATTTTACTTAATGGGCATATCCCAAAAGAATTCCAGCATCATTATTTCAGTGGTACAGTAAAAGAATTTTGACTTAACTATCAGGAAACTGCAAAAGTGCTCCCTGTCACCCCAATTATATTTCACTACCACTATATTTTCTAATGGCGTTATATTTGACAGTGATTTTAGACAATATATTTAACCATGGCAAAGTTTGAAACAGCATTGTAATTTCACATTATTCCATTGCCTACTTGGTACCCCTTGAGAAAGAAATAACAAAAAGATAAGGCAATATTGAAGTAGCCATACCAATTATTGCTGACATAAAGTAAATCTATTTATGAACTCCCTGTCAATGAAGCAAAAGTATAAAATATGTCAGGTAAAATGTGTGCTTCATTTGAAAGCATATTGTCTACAGTTCAGCCTTCTGGTTATCTGACTCTGAAAGCTGTTCTACAACTCTACCTTTTAGGAAACTGACAGCATTGCATACAATCTTGTCTACAGACACAAGGAAATGAATTCTGTCTTGGGGGAGGGAAACCTTTTCCTCCTGGGGAAATACCTATTTTTCTCCATTTGAACATTTATTTCAACACTCTTGATCTGTAAATGTGACAAAGAGGTGGCTGTAGACTTGGCAGAGTTCATTTCAGTGGATGAGTGGGGGAACTAAGCCCCATTAGATGAGAAATGAAGACTGAGGTGTAGGGAGGTGCAGAGGAATGCAAGTTGAGTATTGAGAATACTTCATAGAATATTGATTGCAAATGGGAGAATATATGTAAAGAGGACATTAAAGATGTAGAAATGGGTCCATGTCACTGAATTATGTTTTACAGTCATCAGTGATAAGAGTCTCTATAATTAATCTGTTAGTGGGAAGGAGCCATCTCTTAGATCTGCCATCTGAATTTACCACACCCTCCTTTCCACACTTCACTTTCTTATTTCTGTTCTGGGGAAGCTTAAAACTTAATGAAAAGGATTGTGTAGAGTTTGGCCTTAATGCCTATTAACTGTTAACTAAGGAATGACTGAATGGGTGAATGCACAATGTGCCAAACATGTGCTGATAATTCACAAATTTTTATCTCCCAGCACAGTGCTTTTATGCAGATGACTGAACCCGTGGAGTTAGGTGGCTGAGAGGATGCAGCTTCCCAGATCTCTAAAACTGGTGGCAGCAAGATGGGAGCACCCAGCTTCAGTGTTCAGAAGCAGATTTATGCAGACTTCCACATCTTACATACAGGAGGGATCCTCCCTGCCCTGAGCAGGTAAAGTCACAGACAGGCTGGTTTTCCAACATGGGGACAGGATTACAGCCTGCTCAGAAGTCAGTTGTGGTCCAGCTCTTGTGTCTTTCAAAAAGACTCCAGAACATGTAGATCCAGCTCGTCTCTAAACTTGAACTCAACCAATATCCCAGAGAGACATTCTTAATCTTCTAGGCAAATGTACTGTCATTAGCAACCACCAGACACCACACAAACACATATAAATACACACACACGTGCACACACGCGCACGCACGCCCTAGAGCCTTAATGCCAGGAGTAGCCCTAGGAGAACCTGCAGGCTCTGCTTGTTGCTTATTGTGTGTGTTAGTCTGCATATGTAACTGGACCCTTTTTGCATTAAAAAATGGTGATAATGATGATTAACAAAGTATTTGTTTAATAGGGACTTATTTAAAAATTACCTTAGTATCCAGTTAAATGTGATGACAATGAGACAATTTCCACCTGTCATGTTATCAAAATATTTTAAAAAAACCATTGAAGATTTCAGTGAGGTGTGCATGTGGGGACATCTACTCTGCCTCATATTGGCAGCGAGGATTTCACTTAGTACAACCTCTTTCTGGATTGATTTGGCAGTATCTTTTAAATAGTCTCTGCATCCCCAATCTGTATGTATTTGGAGCCTGTCCCTTCAAGTATTCATCCTTGGTGTAACACCTGCCCCTCTATTAGAGAGTGCATATTCCTCATGATGTAGGTTGTCTTGGGAACTCTTCTTTTTCTTTTCTTTTCTTTCTTTTTTTTTTTTTTTAAGAGTTTCACTCTTGTTGCCCAGGCTGGAGTGCAACGGCACAATCTTTGCTCATTGCAACCTCCGCCTCCTGGATTCAAGCAATTCTTCTGCCTCAGCCTCCCAAGTATCTGGGATTACAGGCATGCACTACCACACCCAGCTAATTTTGTATTTTTAGTAGAGATGGGGTTTCTCCATGTTGATCAGGCTGGTCTTGAACTCCTGACCTCAGGTGATCTGCCTGCCTCTGCCTCCCAAATTGCTAGGATTACAGGCGTGAGCCACCATGCCTGGCCCGGGAGCTCTACTTTCTAAAGCACTGACCTAGAAACATTCCTTTGTTTTTACAGAGCAGGAAATTGATGTACAACAGGATTCTCTGATCAGAAAGAGAAGCAGAACTAGCAGCCTAGCTTCAGAGGTGAAGATATAGATTTCAGTAGTGACCCAGATCAGCAGGAAAGCAAGATTTAGTTGGTTATGGTGTGATATGCAGCTCAGCGTCATACAGTTTGCATGGGGACTTATAGGATGCTGGTCTTTACTTTTCTACTTATTGTAGAATGCTCCCCAGCCAGACTATTTAACCTACAAACATCATTGCTTCTCCAGCTATAAAATCACATAGAGGTCATTACTTCTACCTCCTGGTAATGCTGTGGAAATACGTGAAATAAAAATGCACCAGCATTCAGGAAAGCTGAGTCCCAATGACTCTGTTAGGTCAGGCATCCTGCCCTTCTGTGGGATTTTTAAGCTCCTGTCACCCATATGGCTCTGCAGCTTGCCTTTTTTCAGCAAAACAGTATCTATCCAAGTTTTGGTTTTCATTAGCGAATGTGTTTTCAAACATTTCTTGGGCATGTATATTGCTCTTTACATGAATTCTCTGTTTGTATTAGCTATCTTGCATAACAAATTACCTCCAAATTTTGGTGCTTAAAGCAACGAATGTATTAATACTCATCATTTCTATGGGTCAGGAATTATGGCACAGTTTAGGTTCTGGCTCTGAGTCTCACAAGGCTGAAATCAAGGTTCAGGTAGGGACTACAGCTATCTCAAGGCTCAACAGAGGGAGGATCCAATTCCAAACTCATTTATATGGCTGCTGGCATGTTGTATTTTTAGCGAGATAAGAAGATCAGCACCAAGACAAAAGTATGACGAATTGCAGGGTCTTTATTGCCGACGACCACGGAGGACTCATGTCTCTCCAACCCGTGGCCCCGAGTTGAGGAAGAACTGGGCTTTTATGCTAAACAACACTTTTGAGGGGCTGGGGATTTTTCCGGGGAAGGGGGAGACTGGGGATCTTTGCAAGCAGGCAGTTTGTACAGAAGCCAAGGTCAGCAGTTAGAGACAGTGAAAACTCCCAATATCAGTAAGCAAGCAGTTTGTTCAGAAGC
>CAUYQU010075222.1:0-137020 GCA_963574635.1 Cheracebus regulus
TGTTATGTGATGTCTTTCTTTGTCTTTTTTGATCTTTGTTCGTTTAAAGTCTATTTTATCAGAGACTAGGATTGCAACTCCAACTTCTTTTTTGCTCTTCATTTGCTTGGTAAATCTTCCTCCCTCCCTTTATTTTGAGCCTATGTCTTTCCTTGCATGTGAGATATGTCTGCATACAGCACACCAATGGGTTTTGACTTTTTATCCAATTTGCCAGTCTGTGTCTTTTGATTGGGGCACTTAGCCTATTTACGTTTAAGGTTAATATTGTTATGTGTGAATTTGATCCTGCCATTTTGATGCTAGCTGCTTGTTTTGACCATTAGTTGATGCAGTTTTGTCATTGTGTCAATGCTCTTTACCATTTGGTACGTTTTTGGAGTGGCTGGTACTGGTTGTTCCTTTCTATGTTTAGTGCTTCTTTCAGGAGGTCTTCTAAGGCAGGCCTGGTGGTGATGAACTCTCTCAGCAATTGCTTCTTTGTAAAGGATTTTATTTCTCCCTCACTTATGAAGCTTAGTTTGGCTGGATATGAAATTCTAGGTTGAAAATTCCTTTCTTTAAGGATGTTCAATATTAGCCCCCACTCTCTTCTGGCTTGTAGGGTTTCTGCTGAGGTATATGTTGTGAGTCTGATGGGCTTCCCTTTGTGGGTAACCCGACCTTTCTCTCTGGTTGCCCTTAGCATTTTTTCCTTCATTTCAACCCTGTTGAATCTGATAATAATGTGCCTTGGGGTTGCTCTTGTTGAGGAATATCTTTGTGGTGTTCTGTGTATTTCCTGGACTTGAATATTGGCCTGCCTTGCTAGGTTGCAGATGTTCTCCTGGATAATATCCTGAAGAGTGTTTTCCAGCTTGGATTCATTCTCTCCGTCACATTCAGATACACCTATCAAACATAGATTAGGTCTTTTCACATAATACCATATTTATTTTTGTTCATTTCTTTTTATTCTTTTTTCTCTAATCTTGTCTTTGCATTTTATTTCATTGAGTTGATCTTCAGTCTCTGATATCCTTTCTTCTGCTTGGTCGATTTGGCTATTGAAACTTGTGTATGCTTTGTGAGTTCTTGTGTTGTGTTTTTCAGCTCTATCAGGTCGTTTATATTCTTCTCTAAGCTCTTTGTTCTCGTTAGCATTTTGTGAAATCTTTTTTCAGTGTTCTTGGTTGTTTGCATTGGGTAGAACATGTTCATTTAGCTCAGAGAAGTTTATTATTACCTACCTTCTGAAGCCTGATTCTGTCAATTCGTCAGACTCATTCTCCATCCAGCTTTGTTGCCTTGCTGATGAGGAGTTGTGATCTCTTGTAGGAGGAGAGGCATTGTAGCTTTTGGTGTTGTCATCCATTTTGCACTGTTTTCTTCCCATCTTTGTGGATTTATCTACCTGTGGTCTTTGTAGTTGGTGACCTTCGGATGGGGTCTCTGAGCATACATCCGTTTTGTTGATGATGAAGTTATTTCTTTCTGTTTTTTACTTTTCCTTCTAACAGGCCTCTCTGCTGTAGGACTGCTGGAGGTCCACTGCAGACCCTGCTTGCCTGAGGATCACCTGTGGCAGCTGCCGAACAGTAAAGGTTGCTGCCAGTTTCTTCTTCTGTTATCTTAGTCCCAGAAAGATACCTGCCAGATGTCAGCCTGAGCTCTCCTTTATGAGGTGTCTTTTTGGATATATGGGGGTCAGGGAGTTGCTTAGAGAGATAATCTGACCCATATAGGAGGTCAAGTGTTCAGCTGTGAGGTCCGTTGTTCCGTTCAGAGCTGCTGGGCAGGTACATTTAAGTCTGCTGCAGTGGAACTCATAACCGTCTTTTTTCCCAGGTGCTCTGTTCTGGGAAGGTGGGGCTTATAATTTATAAGTTCCTCACGTGCTGCTGCCTTTTTTCAGAGATGCCCTTCCCAGCTAGCAGGTAGCCTAGTCACAATCTGCCAGCAGAGGTGTTGCTGAGCTGCAGTGGGCTCTGCCCAGCTGCTGTGTGAACTTCCTTGTGGTTTTATTCATAGAGGTATAGTTAGAACTGCCTCCATAACAGCAGTCTGCCTCAGTAATGGCAGTCTGCCTCAGTAATGATGGTCAGCCTCTGTAGTGGCGGACTGCCTCGGTAGTGGCAGTGTGCCTCCGTAGTGGCAGATGCCCTTGCCTCCACCAAGCTGGACTGTCCAGGGTTCAGCTGGGCTTGCTGTGAAACTCTAAATCCAGAGCGTTTCAGATTGCTGGTCTTCGTGTGGGTGGATCTCCCCGAGCCAGAACACCTGGCTCCCTGTTTCAACCCTCTTTTTTTTTTTCAGTTGAATGGGTGGCTCTGTCTCCCAGGCATTCCAGGCACCAGTTGAAATGACTGCTCAGATTTGTGTGAGTTTCTGTGTGGAGACCCACTGTGCTGGCTGCAGCAGCTGTGCTGGAAACTCGTGGTGCTTTTCCATCTGGGAATCTCCTGGTCTGTGGGCAGTAATAAGTCATTTGGAAATGTGGTGATCACTCACCCTCTGAGTTTTTGTCCCTGGGGACTGCACTCCAGAGCTGTTCCTATTTGGCCATCTTGGCTCCACCTCTGTCTCCTGATTTTTTAATGATCGCCATTCTGTGTGGCACGAGATGATATCTGACTGTGGTTTTGATTTGCATTTCTCTAATGACCTTGATGATGAGCATTTTTTCATATGCTTCATTAATGTCTTCTTTTGAAAAGTGTCTGTTCATATCCTTCACGTACTTTTCAATGGGTTTGTTTGTTTTTTTTTTCTGGTAAATCTATTTTAGTTCTTTGTAGATTCTGGATATTAGCCCTTTGTCAGATGGGTAGATTGCAAAAATTGTTTCCCATTCTGTTGGTTGCCAGTTCACTTTAATGATTGTTTCTTTTTCTCTACAGAAGCTCTGAAGTTTAATTAGATCTCATTTGTCTATTTTGGCTTTTGTTGCCAATGCTTTTGGTGTTTTAATCATGGAGTACCTGCCTATGTCTATGTCCTGAATGGTTCTGCCTCATTTTCTTCTAGGGTTTTTATGATGTTAGGTCTTATGTTTAAATCTTTAATCCATCTGGAGTTAATTTTAGTGTAAGGTGTCAGGAAGGGGTCCAGTTTCTGCTTTCTGTACATTGCTAGCCAGTTTCCCAACTTCATTTATTAAACAAGGAATCCTTTCCTCATTGCTTGTTTTTGTGAGGTTTGTCAAAGATCAGATGATTGTAGATGGGAATGCTATATTTTTAGGAGGATTTTTAAAAACTTACATTTGGGGTCAAGATTTCCCTAGATAATCTATCTCTTGATTTATATTAAAAGCTTTTCTTCTTGCTACATTTGATATGTATAAGAAGATTTAATATATAGATGTGTTTTATAATATGTTTTTAGAAAGGCAGTTTTTTCTCTGAAGTAAGCTATGGCTTGTCAGTATAGTAAGTCAAAATTAAGCATAAGTTTCATTTAACGCACATCATGTTTGTTAAAAATCTTTGAAGTTAATTTTTCACAGATATAATTTGTCCTTCATAATCATTTAAAAAATAGCATTTAATAGCTTTTTTTCTATAACATTTTATGCTGCTACTCTGCTTCCATAAATCTACTTAATGTAACTTTATTACACTATTGCTGAATGTTTAGATTTTTTACTATTATATGTGACGCTGAGATAAACATCTTCATGAATGTAGATACTGACAAATTTATATTCTTGATTTCCTAAAAGTGAGATTGAGAGTTTAAAGTCCATGGGTATTTTCATTCCTCTTGAGTTATTTTGTCACATGACTTTCCTAAAAGAAGTGATATAGCATCATTGTGGCTAAAAGCCTGGACCAAGAAATGAGACAGCCCAGGTCTAAATCCTGCTCCATCAGCTTTTTAGCCATATGCCCTTTGGCAAGTTACTGACCTTGTCTCACTTTCCTTATCTTAGGATGAGAAGATCAAGATAACTGAAAAAAAAAAAAGTTTTGGAGGATAAAGTCTTAGTATGTGAAAAGCACTTGGAAAATTCTTAGCATGGCACTACTAATGTATAAGAATGTGAATTTTATTGAATTTGTACTAAATTCAGTTTTATTTGAAACAACATTTTTTTGTTGTTGTTGTTTGAGACAGAGTTTTGCTCTGTTGCCCAAGCTGGAGTGCAGTGGTGCCATCTCAGCTCACTGCAACCTCTGCCTCCTGGGTTTAAGCAATTCTCTTGCCTCAGCCTCCTGGGTAGCTGGAATTACAGGCATGCATCACCACATCCAGCTAATTTTTGTATTTTTAGTTGAGACAGGGTTTCACCATGTTGGCCAGGCTGGTCTCCAACTCTTGACCTCTTGATCAACCCGCCTTGGCCTTCCGAAGTCCTGGGATTACAGATGTGAGCCACCATGCCCTGCCAAAAAAACTTTTTAAATAAAAAATAATAATGCCTGTTTTGATTTATGTTTTTCTAAATTATTTTTTCCTCTCAGGAAGTTTTTTTGAACCCCACTTGTATGAAGATCAGTTTCTCAACAGGGAGTAGAGAGTGGAGAATTTCTAAAACCCTATTTGCAAGTAAGTTGAAAGCAAATTGTGCCTTTCTAGCCAACCGTTTGTGGAGTAATGTCTAGGGAAACTATTGGTAGCTTAGACTTAAATGTCTTTTAGATCAAAGAGTGATCTTGGAAACAATGTGAGAAAATAAAGAAATGAATGTTGCTTTATTTTGATTTTCATATCTGCTCTTCTCTCATGGATTTGCACTTTTACTGTATTGTCACTTTTGTGTGCATTTAGCTTTTTTTTTTTCACAAGATAACTCAAAATAAAAGATCCTATAGGGGAGTAATAGAATCACAGTATTCGGTAGTAGAATGAGATAGCTGTTTCAAAATAATCTGGACTAATAGGCTATCATGAGACAGAGTCGGAGGAAGAATAGGTGGGGTCAGAAGTCAATGAAGGGCGAGGAGATGTGGGACAATTTTTTCTGCAAGAGCTCCTCTGCTCATCAGTAAATTGGGAAAAATGATGTTATGTCTTAGTTCGTTTGTGTTGCTCTAACAAACTATCTGACATTAGGTAATTTTTAAAGAACAAAATTTATTTTCTCACAGTTCTGGAGGCTGGAAAGTCCAAGATCAAGGTAGCAGCAGATTTGGGGCCTGGTGGGAGCCTGTTCTGTGCTTCTAAGGTGATACCTTTTTAACTGTATTCTCAAATGTCAGAAGGGCAAAGGGCAAAAAGGGCCTTGCTGGTTCCCTCCACTTCTTTTTAAGGCCCATTTTCCATCCATGAGGGTGAAAATCTCATGACCTAATCACCCTCTAAAGTCCCCATTTCTTAATGCTGTTGCCTTGAGGATTACATTTCAACATAAATTTTGGAAGGACACAAACATTCAAACCATAGGATGTTACCATTGAAAAGTTTTCAGAAGTTGAAAGCAGTCTATAAGGTGATTGTCATAGAAATGGACTCAAATAAGAACAAAAAGAAGCCCAGTATATCCAAGATAAAGATAAAGAATGAATAGAGTGTATCACACATTTGCATTAATAGAATGGCAATGTTATGACTTAGTTTCAAATTGTTATTCAAAATCTTGTGTAAATTTTATTTGAAATGCTCTGATCTATACCATATGAAACATTTCAATCTGGAAAAAAATTATGAGACCGTTTGCAAAAGTTTTATGTCACAAAATATTCATTAAGGTAATCTAGATAAATTTTATCTTCTATGGCATAAATAACAAAGATTTCCAAAGGAGAGATGTTTCAGGTTTTCTGAGATTAAATGGAAAATTAGGTCTGTTATTGAAAACTTAAAAAAGTTTTCACTGCCAAAACCAAGATATTTGCAGAGCCGTTCTTTTCTTTTTAATCTTCTGTCATACCAAAGAAAAAGCAAGAGGTGCTAGGAGCTGGGTACCAGTGGATGCTAGACAGAAAATCAAAGTTAATGTGGGAGCTTAGACTAGAGGGGCAAGTTAGCAATCAGAGCAGAAAGGCACATATTTGGGAGAAGACATGCTTTAAGGGTCACGGCAGATAGTAGGGCAGTGATCAAAGAGATTACACATTATCAACTGTTGTCCGTCACAACACAATAGATGACAAATTCAGAGCAGGCAAGCCATTTGCAACAAGGAATCAATGGTTCAGTTGTCACAGGACGTCCTGATTCTAGGTCTAGTTTCTGATCCAGCTGAAGGCTCCTACACACTTTCTGCTGATCCTAGGGAGAGCTCAAATGCAGATAGACCTTTTCTCAGGATATAATTTGAGCATTGTGAGATGGTGATTGAAAACAGGGGAGCCATCTCCTAAAGTCTGTGTTGTGGCAGATGACCTAGCAGGGGCATTTTGAAAAGGAATAGTACAAGTCCTGAAGTTGAAAAGCTGGGACCAAGGCCTGCAACTGCCATGCACCAGCTTTGTGACTTGGAGAAGATTAATTGCTTTGAATCTCAGTTGTCCAGTTTACAAAATTGGGTTAATATGTACACATATGGTATTTTCGAGGGTAGTGTAGGCTGAAATGTTTTATACTAATGTGCTCTAAATAGTTGCTTACAATGCCTGAACTCTGGATTTTAGTGAACAGAGGCTTAAGTTATTTGTTATCAGTTTTTATTCAAGCTATGTTTAATTGCTACTTAATCAGGTTTAAATGAAGAAAATAATATATGATGAGGGAAAGCTACCACGTGTAAGAACAATGTCCAGAGGTTTGTAATGAAAGATTGACATTCAATTTCTGACTGTCACTTACTAGATTAAGAGGTATGGACTTAAACCAGTTCCTTAATCTGTGAGATTCAACTTTCTTCCTCTGCAAATAAGGATAATTATAAATGCTTTAAAGATGTGTTGATGGGCTTTACCAAGGATGGATTTACCAAGGAGTTATGATGATGGGTGCAACCCGTCTGTCTCAAGCAGAATGACGCTCTGTGTGAATTTCTGCAAAAATAGGTGAGTGATAAATTGCCAGAGTAGATTAACTAGCTGGCGAGTGTGTAGGTCTTCAGCAACACCAGAAATAATATTTACACAGTTAGGTACAAAGAGCAGATGGTAGACTTAACTTTTTCTTGGCTGGGAGTATGATCCATTCTGCTCTATCCTCCAGGATATTATTCTGCTGCAGGAAACCCCACAAGTCCTACAGTGAAGTGTGATTTTGGATAAACTCTTAATTTTTACTATGTTAAAAATCAAACCCCTATATACTGAGTCATGCCCCTTAATGTATCATAGAGTGGAATTTCTGAAGACTACATATTTGCTAGGTTCAACCTAGGATTTGCCCTGCTCTTGATTTAAATAAATGAGAAGCAGAGCTGATATCATAACAGGCAGGAGGAGACTTTTTGCTTCTGTGGAGTTTAGAGTATGCAGTTCCAATCTATTTTTTCATTCATTATTAATTTCCCTTGCTTATTATTTGGTTTCCTGGTGGGATTCATAGGTTTGTTCGTGCTCGTTCCCTGAGGTTTACAATTTTTCTTTTGGTTGAGAGCATTTTTATTTCTTTAGGAGCATCTCTTTTGTTTTATATAACCTCAAATGATACTTCCACCTCTCTTCTGATCTATTGCATTTTTAAAGGAAAGAAATATTGTGCTAAAGCTAAAGAGACTTTGAAGCAGCAGGGCATTTATAATTTATGCTGAGGAGGGGTTGACAAGGCCTTCTCTGGGACCAATGGATTTTAATGCTTTTGAAAAGCTCAGATTTTCAGAAGGGAATTGCATAAATGTTCTTCCAGATTTGTAAGCTAGATCAATTTGCTTAGATATTTTTAGATAGGAGCACTTTATAAATATCTTTCATTTCAAACATCAAAATAAAATTGAAAGTGGGAGCATGTTACTTTGACTTCTTTTCCTCTATTAGTGGAGATCAGAGAGGCGGCTGCAGTGTAGACAGGGCTGGTTGCAACTCCTGGTAGAGTCGGTACCAAACCCCATGTCTATCACTGCCTGTTAAGGGCTCTTAGCAGAGAAAGGCAGCACAGGTTTCACATTCCTGGACCTCTGGCCACAGGAGAAAGGACCAAGAGCAGTGCTCAGGAGGATTATTTAGGGGTTCTACGTAAATAGAAATTGAGCTGCCACTGAGTAGGAGTGTGTGTGTACTTGTGTGTATGAAGTGGGTGGAGAGCTAAACATTTGCTCTCAGGTCATTTGCACTGAAAATGAAAAAGGCAAAATGGGCAAGAAACGATTGTTGAGCACACACTGAAAGGAGACCACAGTGTTTTACATGCACAACTTCATTTAATCCTCAGTAGAACCCGAGAAGGTGATACTTTGATGCTGAGGGAGCTGAAGTCCAAAGCATTTGAGTAACTTGCTCATGGTCACACAGTGAGTAAATGGCAGCACTGGATTCTGACTTCTAAATCTTCATCTTTCTGGGGCATTACACCAGGGAAATTTAAGAACGATCCTTCTCTAACCTTGTAATTGACAAAGGTCAAGTTTAAAGATAGGAACCGGATCTCTTCTCAGGCAAGTCTTCCTCCACTGAAGACTGTCAGTGTATTGATGCCAAATATCATCTCTCTGATAATAGAGCAGACACTTCGTGAATGGATCCAAATTGCCATGACTTGATTGCTACAAACTTGTCCTCCTTCCTTCTTATTCTGCCTTCTGGCTTTGTCTCTCAGCAACTCTATTGGTCTACTTTGTCACAGACCATCCTGGCACTCTTCCATAATTACTTGCTTATTTTCCCACATCCACTGCTAGCTCCCTGGAGGAAGAATAACATATTTGATCACTGTTTCAGTCCCAGAAACTAGAAGAGTGCTTGGCACACAGCAGGCATTCAGGGTATCTGAATTCAGGCACAGCAGTTTCAAGGGCTTCTGAGAAGGATGGTTAGAACACTACTATGATCCCAACCATCCCAAATAATCACAAGATCCAGGTATAAACAGTGTCCTCACTATGTGAACACCAATTCAAGACAAGTCCCCTATTTCTCATTCCCACCAGGGAGTTGCCCTCAGCTCAATACATATTGAATGACACTGTAGTGTCACTTGAGTAGCTGTTTAGATGTACAAAGAGACAAAAGTATAGACTTTACAAATGAAAATGCCTGTATTTCCTCCCTTCCCATCCCTTCTCATTTCTTCTCTTTTTTTTTTAAAGAGACAGGAAAAAATTATTGCCCTAGGTGTGTGATTTATGAATTCTAACTTACAGATTATTTTAAAAGACTTGAAGACAATGGGAAAAACCAATATTCCTACATCCTAAAATGGGAAAAATACACTTGTATTTCATGTAAATGACAGCTTCAGTTTAACAGGAATAATAATTAATATCACATATGTATTCCCCCCCACATTAAGCATTGAATACCAGTAATGCTAACAAAATAATTATTAAGAATTTAATTCTTTGTGTATTAGAGCAAGAGCTTGAGCTCTGGTTCTATCTGATTCCAGTTATATGGTTTAGATTCTGGGCACAGTTAGGATTCCTGGTCTTGTTGGAGGTAACAACAAGGAGTTATTATGATGGCTTTTGTAACAGCCTTGTTTCCTGTATACAAATAATCATTTACATAACAAAACATTTCTTCAGTGAAGAACACTTAGTGAACACTTAATGTCTGTGTCACCCAATCCCCCTAACTACCCTAGATCAACTGGTTTTCCCTTCATGTATCTGCAATACTATCTTTCTGTCTTCAATTTTAAACTGGTGAGAAAATCCTTGTTATTTCTTGGCTCAGAGAAAGGTAGTTTACCTTCTGACAGGAACAAAAATGTAGGAGTTAGTATACAAAAGAAATAAAAGGAATGGGAGGACCCAGAAACATAGTCTTGGCATTAAGATGCTGCCATCTTTGGATAACAGTTGAATTGCGGGGAAAGTCAAAGCCTTAGAAGAATTAAGGGCTCTGAATGGATTTTATTACATTGCCAATTCATTGGCCCTTGAATAAAGTGATGATTAGGGGTGTGGAAAATTTGCACATAACTTTTGACTCCCCAGAAACTTAGCTACTAAAAGCCTTACTGAAAACACAGTTAACACATTATTTTGTATTTTATATGTATTATATACTGTATTCTTAAAATGAGGTAAATTAAAGAAAAAGTGCTATTATGAAAACTGTAGGCTGGGCGTGGTGGCTCACACCTGTAATCCCAGCACTTTGGGAGGCCGAGGCAGGTGGACTGCCTGAAATCGAGAGTTTGAGACCAGCCTGACCAACATGGAGAAACACATCTCTACTAAAAATACATAATTAGCTGGGCATGGTGGTACGTGCCTGTAATCCCAGCTACTCAGGAGGCTGAGGCAGGAGAATTGCTTGAACTTGGGAGGCAGAGATTTTGGTGAGCCAAGATCATGCCATTGCAATCCATCCTGGGTGACAAGAGCAAGAATCCATCTCAAAAAAGAAAGAAAACGATAAGGAAGAGAAAATAGATGCACTCTGCATTAAGTGGAAGTGGATCATCATGAAGGTCTTCATCCTCATCATCTTCATGTTGAGTAGGTTGAGGAGGAGGAGGAAGAGGATGAGTTGATCTTGTTGTGAGTAGGAGAGGTGGAAGAAAATCTGTGTATAAGTGGACTCATGCCGTTCAAACCTGTGTTGTTCAGGAGTCAAAAAAATTAAAATAATGATTCTTTGAAATAATCTATGGAGGTGTTTCTATAATATATATATATATATATAGAAAAATAATACATAAAATTAATGTAACTCAATACACACATTTATAAGAAGAAATTTTGCGTTGAAGAGAATCTCATGAGTAGAGTAACCACACTCTCCTGCACTATGTACTCACTGTGAGGAGAGAATCCTGGGGCTATATATGCCAAGGCAGGGAGCCTAGAGAGCCGTAGAACCTCTGCTATGGCTGTTCACTTGGGATGGTTTTCTTTTTCACCCACACTAGTGTTCCTCTCAGAGCTATCTTCAGGGACACTGATAGATATCTAAAAAATGGATGTTTAGCAGGATATGACCAGTGCCATTGCAGGTCTAAGTGTCTTAATTAGTTCAGGCTGCTATAATATAAAAAAGTACAAAGACTGAGTGTCTTAAAAGTAACATTCATTTCCCATAGTTCTGGAGATTGAAAGTCCGAAATCAGTGAGCTAACATAGACATAATCGGATCTGGTGAGGACTGCCTTCTGGGTTGCAGACAGCCATCTTCTCTTGTATTCTTGTGGTAGAGAGCAGACAAAACAAGCTCTGATGTCTTTTTTTTTTTAAGGGCACTAATTTAATTCATGAGACTCCTTATGACCCAATCACCTCCCCAAAGCTTTATGTCCTAATAACCATCATACTATGGGTTTGGATTACAACATATGAATTTTGCTCATGTGAAGAATGTTCACATGAGCATTTTGGACACTAACAAACATTCTGTCCATTGCACTGGATATTGAAATCTCAAAGATTCTCTCATCCAGCTGCTGAACTGGAGGGCATCCTTGCTCTTTTGATGGCACCTCCAATAGGGAGGGGAATGCTAGGCAGAGGTGAATCTGACCATCAATACTGGTATTGTGGAGTGAGGGAAGCATTAAGGGGTAGCTGCTCCTGGGGACCAGAGAAGGGTCTTAATGAGCCATAAAACTATGAATTATGAATTTTCAAATGGAAGAATCTACCTTAGATTCAGAACAGAATGATGATTATGTTAATTGTTGATTAGGAAACTAACACCCACCATGTTCCCAAAGATGTGGAGAAATGACATGAAATTTTGCATGCCACTTGGAAACTTAGATTTGAGCATTTCAAGACTTCCCCCTTGGTACACAACAATCTTTCAGAATATAGTTTCCTTTCATTGATTTTTGTCAACATATTGGTTTAAATTTGTCAGGTAAAAGCTTTAGAACTGCAGAACAGGGCCTTTGTTCCTTTTACATCATGCTGCCTTTCATTTTTCTGTTATAGCATTCTCTCTAAATGCGCCTGAAGATTCATTCAAAGCGTTACTGCTGACAGTTGGCATTCTCCCAGTCTGACTTGGTGCAGCACAGCTGAGCACTCTATAAAAACTGAGAAATCAGAGCTCTCCTAATTCTCTGCTAAAGACTGGATACCTATTGAGGAGTCTGGCCGCTGCTTAGCAGCTATAGCGTGTGGTTGGGAACTGGTGTTCAGGGTTGATGGATGGGTTTCCTCTGCTGTCTGCCTAGATTGGCTACGTGCTGGTCTCTGGGACCGGTCAGCAGAGGCTGTGTTTCCCTGTGTAAGGTGATAAATTTTAGTGGCTTACAACATCCAAGCCTTATTTTCTACTCTTATTTCATGTTCCTTGAGGGTTGGCTTTGGTGCACAAGTCTCCATTCCAGGACCCAGGATGATAGACAGCCCCTCACTGGGCCATGCCAGGGCTGTGGCAGGGGGACAGAGGCTGGAATAACTCATGAGGGCTAAGAATCTGCTCAGAAGGGGCTTGTGCCACCTGCACTCACATTTGAGAGGCCCAAATGGTCTTGGTCAATGTGGGAAGAATGATAATCTTCCTGTACAGAGGGGCTGATAGGACAACAAATGTTGGACAGTAAAACAAATGACCACAGTCTTTCTCCCGCCTCGTCTCCCACCTCGTCTCCCACCTCAGTCTCCTGCAGCCAGGACCTAAGACCCGTGGTACCACTTGTGCTTCACAGGAGCCCTGTGTCCTTATGACTTTTCGTTTGCCTTCCACTGCCCAGGATGCCCCCTTCTCTTATTCACCTGGAGACCTTATTCTCCTTCATGTGCCACCTCTCTAGGGATGCTGCTTCTTTTTTCCTCATTTTTTATTTTATTTTTAGAGACAGGATCTCACTGTATCACCTAGGCTGAAGTGCAGTGGCATAGTCCTAACTCATTGTAGCCTCCAACTCCTGGGCTCAAGCAATCCTCCCTCCTCAGCCTCCCCAGCAGCTGGAACTAAAGGGATGTACCACCATGCCCACCTAATTTCTTTTTTTTTGTAGAGATAGAGTCTCACTATGTTTGCCAGGGTGATCTTGAGCTCCTGGCCTCAAGTGATCCTTTCGCCTTGGCCTCCCAAAGTGTTGGGATTACAGGCTTGAGCCACCCCACCAGGTTAGGGAATTCTCTTCTAATGCTTCCAAGGAGTGTGGTTCTTTTCCCCCTCTCTACCAAAGCTCCTGGTACACGATTCTGCCCTGCTGTTTTGTAACCATAGAGTATCTACCTGTTTTCCCCAAAAGACTATGACATTTTTGATGACAAGGTATGTGTTTTGCTCCCCCTTGATCCTAGCTCCTAGCCCAGAGCCTGCTGTGCATTTGGCACTCAGCATTTTATTGCGTATTAAATAAATGTGAGAATGCAAAAACAGATGGAGAAAGCAATTTTATACCCCAGTCCTTGTTTAGACTAGTACTGCCCAAAATCTGTGATGCAGGACCACATCTGTAAAATTTCTAATTTGATGCAAACTGATACTTTGGTAAAACATAATAAAAATTAAGTTCTGAGGAAAAGATCAAGCACATGTCAATTTGTTATCAAAGTTGGTAAATGCTTACCCTTGATTTCTATATTTGTCTCATTGCAGACCAGTCACAAACACTCTGGTCAGTAGACCATGCTTTGGATAGTGCTATGTTAGATTCACTTATTCATTCCAAGACATTTACTGAGTTCCCTTTTGTGCCAGGGAATGTTTGAGGGGCAGAGGATTCAGCCATGAACAAGACAGACAAATTCCCTGCTCTCAGAAGGCCTACTTGCTCGTGGGACAAGTAGAAAATAAGTGACAGACAAATCAATAACTAATGTGACTTTGAATAATGATCAGTGCTACCAGGAAGGGAAAAGCAGCTGTTGAGATAGAGAGGTCATTTAGGAGTCATCAGGAAAGCGCTCTCTAAGAACAGGACATTTTAGCAGAAATCTGAGCATTCGAGGCCAAGAAAGCAGAGTATGTTGAAGTCCTGAAGAAGAAACAAGCTTGGGGCAATTTAAGAACCGAGAAAAGGCCAGTGGGACAGGTGTTTAATAATCATGGACTGTCGTGGCAGAGGTGGACTTTGAGAGTCACGCCAAGGCCAGACCATACAGGACTTTGTGGGTCATGGTCAGATGCTTTGATTTTATTAAAAATGAAGTGAAAGCCATTGAAAGATTCTAACTGTAGATACATCATGGTCTGGTTTACATCTAAAGCAAATTACTCTGTTAGTCTATGTGGCAAACAGGTAGTATGTAGAAAAACTGATCCATACAACGGATTGTATGGGGGTTATTTCAGAAGTTCACATGAGAGATGGAGAAGACTTCACTCAGCAGTAGGTGTGCGGATGGGTGGAAGTCGAAAGATTGAGGATGCATTCTGTAGAGAGGGCTGCTGAGACCCACTGGCAGGCTAGATATTAGATGTGAGGGGAAAAATAAAAAAAAAAAAGACTGCTAATGGAACCAGGTGTGGTACACACCTATAGTCCCAGCTACTTGGGAGGCTGAGGTGGGAGGGTCAGCCTGTGCCACATAGCAAGACCTCATCTCTTAAAAAACAAAAACAAATGATTACTGCTAGAGTTTTAACTTGGCACTTGGTTTTTAGCTGGTTAATATGTTCTTAACTGAGATGGAGAAGATGGGAAAGGAGGTATAATTTAGGTGATAGGAGGGACTGTGCCTGGAAATGAAAGAAATTCATGTAATGTTTCTTAATTACATATGTTTTCAGTCAGTTTTTATAATATAATCTCTATCAAATTACAGAAATTTCTTTCATTTTATTTCTCTGAGTAATATTTAAAAAATTGTAAATAGATGCTGAAATTTATTGAATGTTCCTTTATAAGCTTTTTAAACAATTTATTTTGTTAAGTTTTATATTATCTTGAATGCCTTTCTAATATTGAACCAAAGTTTGCATTCTGTGATAAATCCTATTGGTCATAAAACATAGTAGTGCACTATACAAATAATTGGAGGATACACATTTATGTAAACACACACAAAACTTACTTATGAAAATTGACCTTGTTTTTGGTCATAATCTGATATTCATTTTATGATGAAAATGCAGTTGAATTAGAAATAAACAACAAAATGATAAAAAGTCCCACCTATATTTGAAAACTAAGAAGTGCTTACAACTAATTTAAGTGAAACTTAGAAAATGCTTAGAACAGAACAGAAATGATTGTACTACATGTCAACATTTGTGTGATGTGGCATAGCCTTAAATATTTTTATTACAATTATTGGCTTGCACATTTTAGGGCAGCTAAATATCAAGATTCTGAGCTAAAGCACACAAAGGGTCTATCGTTTGCCATAGATTCTAGGAGAAAGCCTATTAAAATTTTGTTTCTTTTTTAACACCCCATAGGCAGTTAGATCTAGGTAGATAATTTTCCTCACTGTTGTTCTCTGGGCTTTATTTCATCTTATTATTTTCACATCTCAACTTTTCTTTGAATCCTAGCTCTTTCTGGTGTGGTCTCTAAGCAGGGTTTGGGCCTGCTCAGGACCAAAGGGGCTGGTTAAACCACACAAATAAATCTGGGGTTCACATAGGTGACTCCCCTCACACATTGAAACTATAGGTCACTGAGGGCATATGTTTATATATATACTCCCAACTCAGCCAATGGTGTCAGTGTTTATTTACTTTTCTGGACCAATGTTCTGGTTTTGTACCAAGACTGATTTTTTTTCCCTATCTTTTCTTCCAAGCTCATCCATTTATTTAAAAAGTTATTCATTTCCAATATTTTCTTCTAAGCACTTAAGTGTTACATAGCAACAAAGTTTCAATACTTCTCATCTTTTGTACTACCAGAAACTTCAATGTATCCCACTATTTTTGACATATACTGCCTTTCAGTTCTAAATATTTTATTTCCATTATGCTTCTTTCTTTATATTTCTAGGTGCGACTGCATTTGCAGTATGTGGGGATCGCCTGTCTTTTTAATAAGTTTCATTTTTATTACGTGGTGGTGACCTAATTTGGTTTGTATCAAATGGTCCCTTTGATATTCATGGAAACTGTTTAAAGGGAGTGTGTGATCAATTTTTATAAATATTTAATTATTCACTTAAAAATATGCAGTCTCCAATTTCATGGTATAGGGTTATATTCATATAAAACTTGTTAATCATGTAATGAATTTTTTTTATCTGTACTAGTTTTTGCATTCTTGGTCTATCAGCTGCATCGGGAGGTGTATATCAGTCTTTCCCTGCATGACTCTGGATGTATCAATTTCCTATTATTCTGCCACATTTTCATTCATATATTTGAAGCTCTCTTTTTGGATCTTCGACTGGAGTTGTTTGATAATGTTACTCCAAGTCAGTGGTATCATGAACTCACTCACTCACCTCTGGCATTCCATTTTCTCTCTATTTCTGGCATTCTTTATCTCTTCGAGCTTCAGTTCATACATTTAAAATTATTTTTACACATTCTATCTAGTATTTCTAAAGGCTTCAAATGGGAGAGTTGTCATACTGCCACAGCCTCAAGTTTACAGATTTCTTTTAATCTATAAAGTGGGATGAGATCACCTAGGGAGAGAATGTAAAATGAAGTGCAGTGAGGAATGATCCACAGGAAACTCCAATATTTAGAAGATGAATGAAATGAGATAAACTGGACTATGGTCTCTCTTTATTCTAGAATTTTTGCGAGGTTTCTTCCTGTTAGAGGGTTCATAAATTCTTGACTATGTCAAAAAACAAATGAAACGGAGGTAATAAAACAGAGGCTAGTCTTCTATAAACACTCATCAATATCTTAACCAAATATAAAATGTGATAATAAGAGCATTGGCAAATATTATGTCTTTGGTGCATGAAGGCAGTTTGTTTTTTCTTGTACATAGAGATGTATCAAAATCACTCTTCCTTTTATTGAGTGTTAAAAGTAAGGAAAGCTTCTATTGCTGGCATATTATAAAAGTAATGTGGTCTACTTCCATTTGTTTTATATTGAACCCTCTGGCAAAGCATAGTCATTGCTTCTTGTCAATCTTCAGACAGGGAGGAGAAAATGCAGAAAAATTTTGAACTGGTATTCTCTGAAACAAAAAGTAATAGAATGGCAAAAACAGATAAAAGATGAGCAGATATACAGCCTTGGTATGGTTGGGCTCTGTGTCCCCACCAAAATCTCATCTCAAATTGTAATCTCCACATGTCCAGGGAGGGACATGAGGGGAAGTGACTGAATCATGGGGGTAGTTTCTCCCATGCTGTTCTCATGGTAGTGAGGGAGTTCTCATAAGAACTGATGGTTTTAAGTGTGGCACCTCCTTGCTCTTTCTCTTTCTCTTTCTCTCTCCTACTGCCATCTAAGACATGCCTTACTTCCCCTTTGCCTTGCACCATGATTGTAAGTTTCCTGAGGCCACCCCAGCCATGTGGAACTATGAGTTAATAAACAATTTTTTTTTTGTAAATTACCCAGTCTCAGTTAATATCTTTATAGCAGTGTGAGAATGGACTAATACAAAGCTCGACTGTACTTTAAGGATGAGAAAACATGAAAAGACCCACAGTACAATGAGATTAGGGTAAATCCTGAACGTTCTGAAAGATTTCAGAGATCTGTGAAACTTCTTGGGCCAAAAAAAAAAAATTTCCCCAGAAATGTTATGAAACAATTTCTCTCACAACATCTAGAATGCTTCTGCAGTTCTCAAGGTTAATAATCACATTATGCAGAGATAGAATTAAAAGCAAAACATTACCTAAGGGTATAGAATGAATGTGCTCATTAATAAGTATTTGAACTTGGGAAAGTAATAAGGGAGCTATAATGCTGTGACTGATACTATTTCTAATGGAAAAATACCAACAAGTTGCTTCAAAAAGTGAAGTAAACTTCTTTGCAATGACTGAGTTTTCAGATGTACATATCAGTTCTCCAACATTCTTAAATATATTAAACCCAATTTGCATATGATTGTATTCAAATTACTGAATAATACTTAAAATATTTAACGTATAATTTATACAAAAAACGGCTGAAATCCAAAAAATGTATAAAAGGATGAGTTCATGTCCTTTGCAGGGACATGGATGAAGCTGGAACCATCATTCTTAGCAAACTAACACAGGAACAGAAAACCAAACACCACATGTTCTCACTCATAAGTGGGAGCTGAATAATGAGAACACATGGACACAGAGAGGGGAACATCACACACTGGGGCCTGTCAGGGCATGAGGGGCTGGAAAGGGATAGCATTAGGAGAAATACCTAATGTAGATGATGGTTTGATGGGTGCAGCACACCACCATGGCATGTATATACCTATGTAACAAACCTGCACATTCTGCACATCTATCCCAGAATTTAAAGTATTAAAAAAATTCTATTCCATTATTACAAGTATTCTCTAAAAGAAAAGCAGTATTTTTTCAAATTTTCTTCTTTAAATTAACATACAAAATTGTATGTATTTCTTGTGTACAACATAATGTTTTGAAGTATTTATACATTGTGGAATTGTTGAATATAGCTAATTAATAAATGTATTACCTCACCTAGTTAACATTTTTGTGGTGAGAACATAATATCTAGTCTGAGTCATTTTTGAAGAATATATCGTCATTAACTATAGTCAACATGCTGAACAAGAGATCTCTTGAAACAATTCATCCTATCTAACTGTAAATACGTATTATTTGACCAACATCTCTCCAACCATTCCTCTGCAACCACCACCCCAGCCTCTGGTGAACACCATTCTGTTCTCTACATCTCTGAGACCAGCTTTCTAAGATTTCACCCAGGAGTGAAATCATGTGAGATTTGTGTTTCTGTGCCTGACTCATTTCACCTAGCATAATGGCCTCCAGGTTCATCCACGTTGTCATAAATGATGGGATGTTTTTCTTTTAATCATGGCCGAATACTATTCCGCTGTGTATGCCATGTTTTCTTTGTTCATCCACTGATGGACACTGGGTCTATTCCGTATCTTGGGCATCATGAAAGGAGCTGCAATAAACAAACGTGGGGTTTCTTTGACGCACCAATTTCCTTTCCTTTGAATGTATATCCATTAGTGGGATTGCTGCATATAGTTAATTTATGGGGGAATTAGCATTAAGTGCTTCTTGCAGCCTGGGAGTGGGGCTGTTACTAACATCTGATAATTTCCTCCTGCTACTGCCTGAGTATTGAACACTCCCACTCTCTGGTTCTGAGCTCCTTGCATTTGAGCAATACTGTCACCATTATTCCCTTGATATTGTGATAACTGGTCCTCAGAGAGGACCTTCTGCTGTCATCTGCAGTTGGGCCTACTTCCCCAGACCCTGTCTCAGTCTTGGGGATATATCTATTTCTAGGCTGTAGACACTTCCATTCTGCCTCATCCTACCATCAACAGTACTGGGCCAGGTCATGCTTTTAGATCCAAAACATTAGTACATCCTGATCTCTGTGCTAGAATGCTTTTCTAGCCTCCTCTACCACTCTTACCAACTATTCCTTTAGATCTAAGCTCCAATTTCTCTTCCCCAGATACTTCACTTCAAAACAGGCTTGGTTCATTCCTATTTTATAACAGCAGCCTGTACCTTTCCTTTCCTTCATAGATTTTGCTTCTATTTTTAATATTCATTCCTTGCATTACTTGATGAATGCTTCTCTCCATTAGTAGACTGTGAGGTCCATAAAGCCAGTGTCTAATGCCATTATATATCCAGTGGTTAGCACCAAGGCTGGCACATAGTAGGTATTAATAAACATAAATTTAATGAAATATGACAATATTGAATGAAATATGACACTTTGTATCCTCATAGCTTAGCTCCCACTTATGAGTGAGACCAAATGATGTTTGATTTTCCATTCCTGAGTTACTTCACTTAGAATAATAGTCTCTAATTTCATCTAGGTTGCTGTGAATGCCATTAATTCATTCCTTTTTATGGTTGAGTAGTATTTCATCATATATATGTAATATATATGTGTGTATATATATGTTTGTATATGTGTGTGTGTGTCTGTGTGTGTGTGTGGATATATATATATATATATATATATCAGAGTTTATCCACTCACTGATTGATGGGCATTTGGGTTGGTTCCACATTTTTGTAATTGTGAATTGTGCTGCTGTAAACATGTGTGTGCAAGTATCTTTCTGGTATAATGACTTCTTTTCCTTTGGATAGATACCCAGAAGTGGGAAATGGTGGTTCTACTTTTACTTCTTTAAGGAATCTCCACCCTGTTTTCTATATTGGTTGTACTAGTTAAAATTCCTACCAGCAGTGTAGAAGTGTTCCCTGCATCCCAACCAGCATCTATTATTTTCTTATTTTTTGATGATGGCCATTTTTGTAGGAGTAAGGTGGTATCACATATTTGCATTCCCTAATTACTAGTGAGGTTGAGCATTTTTCTTATGTTTGTTGGCCATTTATATATCTTTTTTTTTGGAATTGTTTATTCATGTTCTTAGCCTAGTTTTTGATGGGATTTTTTTTTCTTGCTAATATGTTTGATTTCATTGTCAATTCTGGATATTAGCCCTGTGTCAGATGTATAGACTGTGAAGATTTTCTCCCACTCCGTGGGTTGTCTGTTTACTCTGCTGACTGCTCCTTTTGTCATGCAAAAGCTCTTTAGTTTAATTAAGTCTCAGCTGTTTAACTTGGTTTTTATTGCATTTGCTTTTGGGTCTTGGTCATGAAATTCTTGCCTAAGCTGATGTCTAGGAGGGTTTTTCAGATATTATTTTCTAGAAGTTTTACAGTTGCAGGTCTTAGATTTAAGTCCTCAATCCATCGTGAGTTGATTTTTGTATAGGGTGAGAGATCAGGATCCAGTTTCATTCTCCTACGTGTGGCTTGCCAATTATCCCAGAACCGTTTGTTGAATAGGGTTTCCTTTCCCCACTTGTGTTTTCATTTGCTTTGTTGAAGATCAGTTGGCTGTAAGCATTTGGGTTTATTTCTGGGTTATTTATCCTGTTCCATTGGCCTATGTGTCTATTTTGATACTAGTACCATGCTGTTTTGGTGAGTATCAAATTATAGCATAGTTTGAAATCAGGTAATATGATGCCTCCATATTTGTTCTTCTGGATTAGTCTTACTTTAGCTATGCAGGCTCTTTTTTGGTTCCATATGAATTTTAGAATTGTTTTTCCTTGTTTTGTGAAGAATGATGGTGGCATTTTGATGGGAATTCCACTGAATTTATAGATTGCTTTTGGTAGTATGGTCATTTTCATAATATTGTTTCTACTTATCCAGGAGCATGCGTTGTGTTTCCATTTATCTGTGTTATGTGTAATTTCTTTCAGCAGTGTTTTGTAGTTTTCGTTGTAGAGGTATTTTACCTTCTTGTTAGGTATATTCCTAAGTATTTTATTTTTTGTTGCAGCTACTGTAAAAGGGGATAAGTTCTCAATTTGATTCTCAATTTGATTGCTGTTGGCATATAGGAGAGCTACTAATTTGTGTAGATTGATTTTGTATCTGATAACTTTGCTGAATTCTTATATTAGTTCTAGAAGCCTTCTGAAGGAGTCTTTAGGGTTTTCTAGGTATACAATCTTATCATCAGCAAACAGTGACAGTTTGACTTCCTCTTTACTGATTTGGATGATCTTGATTTCTTTCTCTTGTCTAATTGCTCTGGCTAGGACTGCTAGTACTATGTTGAAGAGAAGTGGTAAGAGTGGGCATCCTTGTCTTATTCCAGTTCTTGGGGGAAAAGCTTTCAACTTTTCCCCATTCATCATTATGTTGGCTGTGGGTTTGTCACATTGGCTTTTATTACATTGAGGTATGTCTCTTGGATGCTGATTTTGATGAGAATTTTAATCATAAAGCGATGCTAGATTTTGTCAAATGCCTTTTCTATGTCTATTGAGAAAATCATGTGATTTTTGTTTTTAATTCTGTTTTTGTGATGTATCACATTCATTGATTTGCATATGTTAAATCATCCTTGCATCTTTGGTGTAAAAGCCACTCTATCATGGTGGATTATCTTTTTGATATATTGTTATATTGGGTTAGCTAGTATTTTGTTAAGGATTTTTACATCTATGTTCATCAATAATATTTGTCTATAGTTTTTTTTTTTTGGGGGATGGGGTTATGTCCTTTTCTGGTTTTGGTATTAGAGTGATGCTGGCTTCATAGAATGATTTAGGGAAGATTCCCTCTAGATTGGTACCAATTCTTCTGTGAATGTCTGGTAGAATTCAGCCATGAATACGTTGGTCCTGGAGTTTTTTTTTTTTTTTAATTGGTAGCTTTAAAATTACCATTTCAATCTTTCTGCTTGTTATTGGCCTGTTCAGGTATCTAATTTTTCCTGATTTAATCTAAGAGCATTATATCTTTCCATAAATTTATCCATCTCCTCTAGGTTTTCTAGTTTATACATATGAAGGTGTTCATAGTAGCCTTGAATGATCTTTTATTTCTGGGGTGTTATGATATCTTCCATTTCATTTCTCATTGAGTTTATTTGGATTTTCTCTCTTTTGATTATTCTTGCTAATGGTCTATCAAATTTATCTTTTCAAAGAACCAGCTTTTTGTTTTATTTCTCTTTTTTATTTTTTTATTTCAATTTCAGTTAGTTCTGCTCTGATCTTGGTTATTTCCTGTCCTCTGCTGGGTTTGGGTTTGTTTTTTTCTTGTTTCTCTGGTTCCTTGAGGTGTAACCTTAGCTTATCTGTCTGTGCTCTTTCAGACTTTTTGATGTAGACATTTAGGGCTATAATCTTTCCTCTTAGCACCACCTTTGCTGTGTACTAGAGGTTTTGATAGGTTGTGTCACTATTGTTCAGTTTGAAGAATTTTTAAATTTCCATCTTGATTTTATTGTTGACTCAATGATCATTCAGAAGCAGGTTATTTAATTTCCATGTATTTGCCTTTAAAACAAAGGTTCCTTTTAAATTTGATTTCTAGTTTTATTGCATTGTGGTTCAAGAAGGTGCTTGATATAATTTCAATTTTCTTAAATTTATTGAGGCTTGTTTTGTGGCCTATCACATGGTCTATCTTGGAGAAATTTCCTGCACTGATGAGTATCTATTCAGTGATTGTTGGATAGAATGTTCTGTAAATATTTGTTAAGTCCTTTTGTTTCAGTGCATAGTTTAAATCAATTTTTTTTCTTATTGACTTTCTGTCTTGATGATCTGTCTAGTGCTGTCAGTGAAGTATTAAAGTCCCCCACTATTATTGTGTTGTCTATCTCATTTCTTAGGTCTACTAGTAATTGTTTTATAAATTTTGGAACTCCGGTGTTATGTGCATACATATTTAGGATTGTAATATTTTCCTATTGGACAAAGCCTTTTGTCATATATAATGTCCCTCTTTGTCTTTTTAAACTTCTGTTGCTTTAAGGTTTATTTTGTCTGATACAAGAATTTGTATTTGCATGAAATATCTTTTGCCACTTCTTTCCTTAAGTTTATGTGAGTTCTTATGTGTTAGGTGAGTCTCTGGAAGGCAGCAGATGGTTGGTGAATTCTTACCCATTTTGTGATTCTGTATCTTTTAAGTGCAGCATTTAGGTTGTTTATATTTAACGTTAGTATTGAGATGTGAGGTAGTATTCCATTCATCATTCCATTTATTGCCTGTATACCTTGTTTTTGCATTTTTTAAAATTTGTAGTTTTGTTTTTTAGATCTTGTAAGATTTATGCTTTAAAGAGGTTCTGTTTTGATGTGTTTTCAGAATTTCTTTCAAGATTTAGAGCTCTTTTTAGCAGTTCTTACAGTGCTGGCTTGGTAGTGGCAAATTGTCTTAGTATTTGTTTATCTGAGAAAGAGTGTATCTTTCCTTCATATATGATGTGTAGTTTCACTGAGTACAAAATTCTTGGCTGATAATTGTTTTGTTTGAGGGGGCTGAAGATAAGGCCGCAATTACCTCTAGCTTGTAAGGTTTCTGCTGAGAAATCTCCTGTTAATCTGATACATTTTCCTTTATTTCTTACCTGGTGCTTTTGTCTTACAGCTCTTAAGATTCTTCCCTTTGTCTTAATTTTAGATAACCTAATGACAATAAGCCTAAGTGATGATCTTTTTGTCATGAATTTCCCAGGTGTTCTTTGTGCTTCTTGTATTTGCATGTCTTGGTCTCTGGCAAGGCTGAAGAAGTTTTCCTTGAATATTCCCCCAAATATGTTTTCCAAACTTTTAGATTTCTTTTTCCTCAGCAATGTTTATTACTCTTAGATTTTGTTGTTTAACATAATCTCAGACTTCTTGGAGGCTTTGTTTATATTTTCTTATTCTTTTTTCTTTGTTGGATTGGGTAAATTTGAAAATCTTGTCTCTGAGGTCTGAAGTTCTTTATTCTGCTTGTTCGAGTCTATTTCTGAGACTTTCTAGAGCATTTTACACTTCTTTAAGTGTGTCCATTGTTTCCTGAAGTTTTGATTGTTTTTTACTTGTTACCTATTTCACTGAAGATTTCTCCCCTCATTTCTTGTATCATTCTTTTGATTTCCTTAAATTGGGCTTTGCTTTTCTCTTGTGTCTCCTTGATTAACTTAATAACTGATCTTCTAAATTCTTTTTCAGGTAAATCAGAGATTTCTTCTTGGTTTGGATCCATTGCTGCTGAGCTAGTGTGATTTTTTTGGGGCATGTTAAAGAATCTTGTTTTGTCATATTACCAGAGTTAGTTTCCTGGTTCTTTCTCAATTGGGTAGACTCTGTCAGAGGGAAGGTCTAGAGCTTAAGGCTATTGTTCAGATTCGTTTGTCCCACAGGGTGTTCCCTTGTTGTAGTACTCTCTCCCTTTTCCTATGGATGTTGCTTCCTGTGAGCTGTACTGCAGTGATTATTATCTCTCTTCTGGATCTAGCCACCAGGCTCTGGGCTGGTACTGGCGGTTGTCTGCACAGAGTCCTGTGGTGTGAACCAACTGTGGTTCTCTCAGCCATGGATACCAGCACCTGTTCCAGTGGAGGTGACAGGGGGCACGAAATGGACTCTGTGAGGTTCCTTAGTTTTGGTTGATTAATGCACTATTTTTGTCCTAGTTGGTCTTCAGCAGGGAGGTGGTGCTTTTCAGGTTTATAATTCTAATCTCTTATTTTTTCTCAGATATCCCTAATTCATCCTCTTCCCCACTTTTTGCTTGTTTGTCAACTCATTGGAAGACATGTCCCTAGGTCCTGATTGAAATATTTAAAAAGTTTGTTCTCAAAAGATAACCCATAATTTTCTACTGAAAGTTTTTACTTAGATTGTTAACATTCATTTATTCTCTTAGGGCTCTAGAGTACTTTTCCCCATAAAGGGGATTCATGAGGAAATCTTATTAGATTTGATTTTATGAGAGAAAACAGTTCTGTTTGGTTTGTGAGGAAGTCAGTAGACTCAGGTTGATTAAATGCCCCTCCCTTGTTTTCTTTGCAAAATGCAGTAGCAAAAATAGAAAACGTAATAAAGCTGAAATCAAAGACATAACTTTACTTTTTTTTTTATCACCATAATTTCCCTCCTGGAGTTTGCTTCATTGAAGTTTAATCTACTTTGTATAAGGACTGATTTAGGCCAGGATGGCTGACATGTTCCACAACTCAGCAGAGCAGGAGCAAGTTATTGATGGAGTGAGACCATCCCACTTCACTCTGTTGCATAGGCACTGTGACTAATGGGCTGTGCACCATGTTGACAATGAAGGCTGTGGGCACTGCTGAGGCAATTAGTTTCTTGGTTGACCATAAGCTACTAGCAAAACTTTCATTTTTCTCTTTGCACATGGCAGAACAACTTGGTTATGTAAGCATCCCTGTCTGCTGTGAAGAGTGCCTATGGCAGCAGAATAATGGTCTCCCAAAGGCGTACATATCCTAATCTCTGCAACCTGTGGATGGTACTTTCATGGCAAAAAATTTTTGTAGGTGTTATTAAGTTAAGGTCTTGCTACAGGAAGATTATCCTGGATCATTCGAGTGAGTCAAGTGGGATTACAACAGTCATTTTATAAGGTACAGGGAATACCAGGAGGCAGAAGGATCTGTGTCCCAATGTGAAGTGAGAAGAGAAAGACACAATGAGCCACTGCAGGCTTTGAAGATGGAAGAGGGAGTTGAAAGCCAAAGAATTCCTCTAGAAGCAGGAGAATGCAAGAAATAGATTCTCCCCTAGAGCCTCCAGAAAGGAGCACAGCTCTGCCAGCACTTTGATGTTATCCATTTTTAAGGTATAGATTTCTCTCCTATATGCCATTGGCAAGGTGAAAAGTAGGCTATTTTCCTTTATGACAATCTGTAGATTTGTGGGCCAGAATTTCTGTGGTCTTGGAGTATTCAGTGCTGGGCAGAGAGATGTTCTCTGATTCCATGTCCCTGTTTTTGTCAAAGAGTCTTTCAGTGGTGGGAGAAGATTAGGGAATTGGATTGGGATGTGGAGATGCACAAGGAAGCCTGGATTTGGAACTTTGGAGATGTAATGGGCGCATTTGTTGGAAAGCTGGGCCCACAATACTCGTCTTTCATGTACACGAGTTTGTGTGTGTAATGGAGCTTTCTTCTTGGATGTTTTTTTTGGATGCCCAGGCTGTATTGAATGCCCGTTTTGTGTACTAAGTGCATATTTCAACCAGCCATTTACAGGTCTGAACCTGCCTATAGCCTCTGAGCTTCTTGAGGGTAGAGGCTGTGTTCTCTTCCTCTCTGTGGGTGACCAGTACTCAGCCCAACGATGACGTCCCTAAATGCTAGTTGGACTGAGTTGTTGAAGTGGCTAAGTGGCTTCGGGAAAGCCTCTGGTTGTCTACGCTAATTGTAGAAACTAGACAACTAACAAGGGAATGAAATACTCTGAGAAACTAGCTCAGCAGTGTTTTCTCATTTGTGCTGAATTTTTGTTTAGCAATTTAGAATAGTAAAATATTAGAAATAAGCTAAATGTTAAATATGCTATGGTGCACCCACTCAATAGAATCTGATGTAATGATTTTACCATTTTTGTCATGTTTAGTATACACAAGAAATGAGGGGAAAAAAACCGTAATACCAATTTGAATGCTATGACTACATAAAAATATAACACAAATCTTAGAACTACTTTTCCAAATTACCTAAATGTGTTACTACTATTTCATAACTAAGAAAAGGTAGATCCTGAAAATCATTCTTGTGCAGCATTATGATCATAGATTTTAAGTGTTAATTTTACTGTTTTATTTCATTATAACATGCAACTATGTATTTTTTTTTCAGTCCTTGCTGGTGTGCACATAGCATGGTATCTGCTAATAATTAAAAAGCATGAAAGTTACTGATTGATGGATTACTATTTATTTTGGACATACTGCAGGAGATTAGCTACTGACATCAATCTGAATGGATTTCGGCATCATTGTGAGTTGTGTAGGACACCTCCTTGTGATATAGTGGCATTGTACATTAAGTGCTTAGGCTCTGAAATTAAACAAACCTGGGCTTATATCCTGTATTGCCACTTATAGGCTATGTGACCTTAGGAAACTTCACTTTTCTAAGCCTGCTTTTTAAAAAATTTGTAAAATGGGGCTGGGCATGGTGGCTCATACCTGTAATCCCAGCACTTTGGGAGAACGAGGCAGGTGGATCACCTGAGGTCAGGAGTTTGAGACCAGCCTGGCCAATGTGGTGAAACCTCGTCTCTACTAAAAATACAAAAATTAGCCCAACATGGTGGTGCACACCTGTAGTTCCAGCTACTCAAGAGGCTGAGGTGGGAGAATTGCTTGAATACAGGAGGCGGAGGTTGCAGTGAGCCAAGATTGTGCCACTGCATTCCATCCTGGGTGACAGAATGAGACATTATCTAAAAAACAATTGTAAAATGGGGTTAATAATAGTACCAGCATTGGCCAGGGGTGGTGGCTCATGCCTGTAATCCCAGCACTTTGGGAGGCTGAGGCGGGCGGATCACAAGGTCAAGATATCAAGACCAGCCTGAACAACATGGTGAAATCCCATCTCTACCAAAAATACAAAAATTAGCCGGACATGGCGGCGTGCTCCTGTAATCCCAGCTGCTCAGGAGGTTGAAGCAGGAGAATTGGTTGAATCCGAGAGGTGGAGGTTGCAGTGAGCCGAGATTGTGCTGCTGCACTCCAGCCTGGGTGACAGAGTGAGACTGTGTCTCAAAAAAAAGAAAAAAAAAATAGTACCAGCATTGTGGTTTTATTGGAAAGAGTAAAGGAAACAATGCATTTAAAGACTGTAATATGCAGAAAAAAGTACATGTCATCTATGATGATGGGTGAAGATGATTGCATAGACAATGCTTGGTTACCTAATATATTTCGAGAAGCACATGGCATGAAGTACTACATGCCTCCCAATACCCATGCCTCCCTTTTAGGCAAATGAGCTCTGGTTTTTAGCTGATACCTTGCTGTTAAGCATCTCCCTAATTGCTTTGCACAGAAGATAGTATAGTCTCATTAAATGACTGAAGGCAGAAGAGTGCCATTTATTTTTTTAATGGTGCTGATTTGAAACATGTATGTACTGGGCATGCCAGTGAGCCACTCATTTAACGAGGAGAGGTAGAAGCACTCTGAGCAGCTGAGGCAGGCAGATTACTTGAGGAAAGGCACTCTTGGTCAGCCTGGGTAACACGGCAAAACCCCATCTCTACAAAAAATACAAAAATTAGCCGGATGTGCTGGCGCACACCTGTAGTCCCAGCTACTCAGGGGGCTGAGGTGGAAAAATCTCTCCAGCTCTGGAGTTGGAGGTTGCAGTGAGCCAAGACTGTACTGCTGCACTCCAGCCTGGGTGACAGATACTGCAATCCTAGAGAATGAACATCTAGATTATTTAAGTATTTGTTAGTGTGTTTTTTCTTCTTTATGTGCATCTGAACTAAATCACAGAACATTATTACTCTTTAAATTTAAAAAGTGGGTTTTTATTCCTTCAAGACTTTTATGAAAGGTCCAGAAACATCTTTGTTTTAGACACAGAGATCAACTACAAGGGAAGGTCTAAAATCAGGGTATAAAGAAAAGTGAGCCAGCTGGAAACAATGTTTTCCAGGAAGATAAATTCAACTCTAAGGATGCGTTGGTGGAATCTCTCTGTGATTAACCCTGAGGAGAGGAGAAGAAGGGAAGGAAAAACCATGTAGGAAGCCTGGAGAGCGAGGAGGTAGCCTCAGATCAGGTGCGCTGTAGAGTATATGTCTGGGTAAGGGCATAAGTGAGACCACATGCATTCCTTTTCTTCCTACTATGGTGTGTTTGCCCTTATTTCTGGGGCTTAAGCAAAAGACTAGTGTGTATGTATTATTAGACTTGGATAAAATAGCTGGCTTCTGTTTATTTTTCTTGCTGTTTATAGACTTGTGACAGCAGCAGATTATGATGTCGACAGAGGACCCATTTCTGTTTTTTCAAGTGTGTTTAAGGGATCAGGGCGGATGAGCTGTAGAAAACGTAATGCAGGCAGTGCTGCTAAATAGGAATGGGCTGCCAAATCTAGTCTGGTTATTACAGAAATCAATTCAATTGAAAGATCAGAAAAGCTTTAAAATTGAGAGACAATTGGTGGATCACTGTTACAAAATACTGAGTTTGATTTGGTTAGAAATGGTATGTAGGGAATGAGGGATGGGAAAAGCAGACCAGCTCTTATTTCTTTTCTTTCTTTGCTCTGTGTGTGTATATTTTAAATAAATAGGCCTAGAAGTTAAACAGAACAAGAGGGAAAACCAATTGCAGTAGTGGGTTTTCTGTCCTTCCTTCACCAGAGGCAAATCTGTCTACCACAGCTGCAATGGCTGAGTCATAGTTTGGGTTTTCTTTGAAGCTATTTTGTAGATGAATAATCAGGGTAATTTCCTGCTTCCAGGAAACAATATATACAGTAAAAACAGGCCAGTGTGTTTTTAAATTTTTCCCTCCAGCCCTCCTATCTCTGCCCTGGAAAGACATCCCATTCATGTAGAAATGATATCTCTTCCTGTTACAATAGCACAGACTTGAGGTCCCTCTGTGCTTTCTTTCAGAAGTGACTCTCCAGGAGAGCCAAAATCCATGTATTTGCACATGCACTTGAATAATACTGTTAGAGAAATTTAAGCAAGAACACAAGGGTATGTGATTTTACAAGCTCTCAATGACTATATGACTATATAGCTCATTCAAGTTTTTTTTTTTAACCCAAGAGCCTGTTTCTTTTTTTCCTAAATGTCCTTGTGTTTTGAGTTTCCCCAAGAAAATGCCTTTTATGGTTCCAAGTTTCTCATTTTTAATTAACTCTACTAAGTTTTTTATGTAGTTCCAGGATATTCTGTCAGCATGAACATATCTTAAAATCCTTGAATCCCTTCCCTTTCTTACAAATGGAAGATTCATTTGGAGATTTAGACAAATCTTTTCATGCAGATATTACACATCTGGTTCTTTCGATGCTTTGAAGAACTGTTCCTTGGGAAATTGACTCAGGATGCATCATTTTTGGGGGTGTGGGGAAGTTCCACTTGGAACCATGAGTTAATGAACAAGGGGAACAACCAGCTTTGAGGGAGGTCATCCTAGTTGCTATTTTGTGTGAGGATTGCTATAGTGCTTTTATCATCTGTGCCTTGCAAAGTCTACAACAATCAATATTTTAAAACATCTTTACAGAAAATGAAACTGTGAACTCTACTGCAGCTGAGAGCTGACATGGCATTTCATAAATAGGCATATGATGTCTAAATTACTTGTAATACAAACTAAGAGCAACCTCAGCATTTATGATGGTTGCATATGATCCAGAATTATAATGATGAATAATGCATTGGGTTTTATTGTTCTCTGTGATTGCCTACTTGGTTATAAAGGGGATTTCTACTACCGTGTCTCAGATTTGAATTATACAGTTTCTTTTTGTAGCAGCTTCCCCAGAATTATGTAAGCTCACTGGAGATATTCATAGAAATCCTTGCTCTCTGTGCTTCATGGAGATGCAGTCTCAGAACTTTCTTCAAGGACTGGCCCATCAAGTATAATTTAATTTGTCTTATAGATCTGGATTGCCTGTTTTGCATGGATAGCGCTTGTCAAAATACAAATCCTTATATCCTTGATACCTTTGAACAAATAAGGATATTTTACTCATTATTTAGAGAACAGTAGTGAATTTTTGTAAAAATAAGATAAGGCATATAAAAGCGCTGGGTAGACTGTATGTGTCACTCAAACATGTGGTGTACAGTGTTTTAGCTTTTCATGTCTCCCCATAAAACCTATGTCTCCCTCAGTCTCAATTAGGATCAAGGCAGGGATTTGTTGCAAGGACGCAGTAAGAAGCAGCTTGACTTTGGAGCCACAGGCTCGGTTAGGGGGTGAGCAACAGGCAGGATGGCTTAAAGCAAAGTGCTTTATAGTTCTCCTTTACTGTGACTGGGCTCTAGCATCTGGACCAGGACTATCCTAGAGTTAGAATAAGATAGCTCCTGCCCTGGAGACTGAGGAAACACCAGCCGGGAAAGCAGGTTGATGGTGGGGTGATGGGAGTGGTGGTGAATAAATGGCCTTTCTTCCACCCCCGCCGAAAGTTTGCCCTAATTGGGAAATAGATGCAGGGATCAGGTAGATGTAAATCAAAGCATCAGCTTTATTAGTGAAAACATCTGAGTTGAAGAAACTGGCTTATATTTGCAGACAAAGGAGATTGTTAATGCTTCCTGGCATTAAATTTGAGATGGATTGGATGCAGAAACTGAGGGGAAAAGAGAAAGCAAGGATAATTCCTAGATTTTTGGCTTGGACATCTGATAGATGACAGAGCAGGAGCATCACCATCCTGGACAAACACCGCCATTTTAAGTTCCCCTTGAGTAAAAACTGCCTAAATCCAGCCCCCAAAACATCAGCATAATGGCTAACGTCAGCATGATCACAAACTACAAGTGATACTCTGGCCACAAATATTCCAACCCTGAGATAAACCCTCTCTGACCAGAAAGATGCCAGCCCTGAGATAACCTCCCCACCAACTGGGGAGGCTTTATTCCAAGCCTGCAATAAAACTCCCCACACAGAAATATTTCGAGCCTATGATAAGCTCTCTCTCCCAAAACCCATAAATACCCTTAGTCTGTAAGAGAGAATGCTCCTGATCAAAATTGGCCAGAAGTCCCTTTCATGTTTTTTCTCCAAAATAAACCTGTCTTTGACTGTTAAGCCACTTTTTATGTTTCTTTCTTCTCTCTTCAACTCTTATAATAAATACTGGTGGTATATTGAGATGGGAAGGAGTGGGTTTTTTAGGGTTTGGGGGAATAAAAATTGTTTTGGTTATGGTAAATTTTGAGGTGCTCATAAGACCTTTATGTGGAAATGTCAAGCAGAAAGTCTTTGATCTGGTAGTGCCTGCTAGTTTTTTTATGGTGTAAGGAATTTACAAGATTCAAAGGGTAACTGAATTTCAGAAATTGAAAACCATATTAAAAGGCATAGAGTTCATTTTATCTAGATTCAGATTGGTGTAGGCATCATTGAGCACAGCCAGTATTGTTAAGATTATAAACTGGGTTGTCTGATCTCTAAACCTTGGTGTAGGATTTGCTATTTTTTTTTTAGTAATGAATTTTTAATAGACATTTCTCCCCCCACCTGCCAAATTATCTCCTAATAAGCCATTCCAGTCATTACTGGAAGTCACAGCAAGCAAGCAGTGATTTTGGTATAAGAGATAGTGTAATAAGACAATAGGAAGGAGCAGACATTTTAAATTCTTATTTCTAAGGTAGTTTCTTTCATCCTGAAAGATCTATTCATGCAATTGGAAATAAGGAAAAAAAATAAGAATATGTGATATTTCCCTTATTTTTTAAACTACATGTTTATTGTTACATATTGAGTCTGCCTGGTGAAACTTTTATATTGGAGTCATTCCTTTCTATACAATTAATTAGCTTAGTGTTTGCTTGATACTTACTGTTTGCAAAATATTAGACTAAATGTCTAATAGACATGCTCTAAAGTGCTCTAAAGACATGCTCTAAAGTTAGAGCATTCTGACTTTAGTCAGTCACCTAAATAAAATTTGAAGACTAAGGAGAATGAGTATGAATCAGCTGTAAATTGAGGTGTTTTTGATGGACCCAGCTACAGCTGGGAGGACATTTGCCCCAAGTGGGCCTGGATATTCCCTAATCCCCTACCCCATCTGGTACAGCCTATTTTATAGGCAAAAGTCAGGACAGCTAGTTGAACAACAAAAAAGGAGAGAACATTTCTTCTGCAGTAAAGGGAAAATTCTGAGACATTTTAGTGTCAGAATGATGACTGAATTAGAGAGGAACAATTTGAATGCTTTCCTTCATAAATCTCACTCAGAAGGGAAATACAAGACAGATAGTTTCACTTAGAGACAAGACTACAGCAATCCTAAGAGACAGGACATATTGATACCAATATGACAAATGCAATTTTAGTTACAAGAATGCTCTGTCATCTGTCAACTGAGCCAATGACTTGGTTAAAATGTAAGAAAGAGTAAATAATTGAAATGAAAGCATTAGCAGAAAAGAAAAAAAGATTTGCCAAACAAAATCTGATGTCAACTCAAGCAATAAAGTCTTGGACTAGTGGTTTCTCTTTTGATTGCTTCTAACTTTGGTGTTGCATCTTGCATTTTATACTGACTTGTTAAATAGTTATTTTCAGGATAGAATAAGAAATAAAAAAATGGATGGAAAAGTATAGAAACCTGTTGAAAAGTTATATTGCTTGCTTCTTCCCAGGAATAATGCATGACATTTAATCTGTATACTGGTTCAAGGTCACTGGGGGTCATTTATATCTGTCTTTATCATCAATACCTGTCTTAGGTTGAAAACTACATGTTAGAGGTTTTGCCTACTGCCATATTGTAAAGCAGACACACAATCCTTTTGGTGTGTGTGTATATATATATATTGCTATTTCTTCCTTACTCTCTTTTAAGTATCAAGTGCCTCATTCATTCATTTATTCATTCACTCATAAAACTTTAATGAATTATGTGCAGTGTGCAAGGTTCTGTGCTGATTGTTAGGGGAGATGCAAATTGAGTGAGGTAAATGTGTGATAGAGGCATACAGCAATGCAGGAAAGCATGAAGGAGGAAGAAACTGACTTGCCTGTGATTCTCACAAAATTGGTTTTTATTTGCACTTTGGTGTAATTCCATTCACTTATCCCACGAATTGACATAAAAGCAGCCTCACAAAATGAGATACAATGTAAATTGTTGGGGATACTGCTAATTGCCTTTCTCATTGTATTTTTAATGAGAATCTCCAGGAGGTAGTTCCATCTGCTCTTAATACCAAGACAGTTCTGTGTAATTGGTAAGATTTTATCGTATGGATAATGTAATACTATAACTGACAATGCTTCTTTTTCTATTCAGAAAAACCAAGCACAGTGTATAAGTAATTTTTATATCTGTCTGTATACCTAGCATCTGTCAATCCCATCATCAGTCTATATCTAGCTCAGTCTTGGTTTGTGCAATACCTTCACATTTGTGTGTCTTTTATTTTCATTTATTAAAGCATAACATACACATAGAAGAGTATAAAATTATAGGAATGAAGCTCAATAAATTTTCACAAAGTGGTTTTCATACCTGTGTAACCACTTCCAGATCAAGAAACAACATTACTGTGCACAGAAGTCTCCCTTGTTCTACCTTCATGGTCATGATCCAGCCCCTCCCCAAAGTTAGCCACTATCTTGACTAGTGTTGCCTTTCTGATAAATATAGATTGGTATCTAATTGTGATTGGAATTTGTAATTGCTTGGTAACAAATGATGTTTAGCACTTTATATTGTCCAGTGTATGCATTGAAAATAACTTTTCACCACGATGTGCCTTACCTTTTCAGTCTTCTAATAATGTCTTTTGATGATCAGGAACTTACAGATTTTATTTGGTCTTTTCAAGAAATCAAATTTTTTGCGTTGATGCTGTTTTCTGCTCTCTGCTTCCTATTTTATTCTTTTCAGTTGTTGTTTATTTTCTTCCTCCTGTTTTCTTTGAGTAATTTGCTGCTATTTAAAATATTTTCTTGAGATGAATATTAGAACACTAGTTCTTCAGTATTTTTTCTTATATATTTATTAAAATTTACAAATTTACTTTTAAGTAAGTTTTAGCAGAATTGTTCCAGTTTTAGTAGTATTTTTGCTATCATTCATTTAAATTTTTTTTTTAAATTTTAAATGAAATTCCTTTGACTTATGGGTTTTCCAGAAGTGCCTAATTTCCAATATTTAACCATTTTCTGGTTAACTTTTATTGTTGATTTTTAGTTTAAATTTATCGAAGTCAGAGAAAATACATGATTTCAAATTTATGAAATTTGTTGAGGTTATTTTAATAATACTATATGGTCAATTTTGACAAATAGTCTTTATGCACTATGTAGTTATTAGAAACAATATTTTATATATCTCAGGTTAAGAAACAATGTTTTGTATGTCTCAGGTTAATTTTTAAATCATATTACAAAGTCTTCTCTATCTTCTTTGTCTGCTTTTTCTATTAGATACTCATAGTATTGTGTTAAAATGTCCTATAGTGATTGTAAATTTGTCTGTTTATCCTTTTATCAGTTTTGGTTTAATAATTTTGAGGATACATTAGGTGTACATAATTTATAATTTTGCCAATGAATTGAAACTCTTGTGTTTAAGAAATGATACTCTTTAAATTTTTTTTTGATTAGGAAAAACCAATGAGTCTAGTTAAGCTGTTGTATACAGTTTATATAAATGGAAGGTAGAGAAAAAGTTTGGGAGAATAAAAAAGCTATTGGATATTTTGGTGAGAGCAGTCTTATGAGCGGATATGAGATTTAAGAATCTTAATGTGGCTGATCGTATCATGTGGAGTGGATTTCATAGCAGAGAAATGGAAGCAGACCGATGGAGTCTATTGTAGTTCAAGGCTGTATTTCCCAACAGTGGTTAACAAATCAATACGGGAAATCATTCTAAAGCAGGTACTGGAGACTATTTACACATATCAATTAAGAAACTCATTACTTGAATTTTTTTTTTCTTTTCTGTGGTCAGATTGAAAGGCTTCTGATTTCTATCAACTGAACACATGAGGGAATTGGTAGAGATCAGACGAACATGTTAATATCTGTTACTCTGAAGATTTAGCATTCAGTTTTGTTCTTAATCATATGTTGCTTAATTCATATCCCAAATTGACCATTGGTTAAAGCTAGCAAATAAAAAATGTTGACATTGAAAATATAACAGTTCAGTGAAAGACATACAATTATGATCTGCAAATTCACCACCAGATGATTTTTCACAATTCTAATTTGGCAGGCATCTGATCAAACTTCTACCTAGAATATCAAAATCTTACCAACATTTCAATAAGCAATATTAAAAGAGGAAATATAGTGATGATTTTATTTCACTTATCATGTCATTATCATTGATTGGGAATAATGATCTTTCAGTGCCTTAACATCGTATTTGTGGAGAGTGCTTACAAAAAGGATGCTGAAACGGTCTCTTACCTTGCTATATAGAAACAGCTACACTGGGCCTCTCTGCCTACTCCACCCTACTCTGTCTATGGAGCAGCCAAAAGACAAACAAACAAAAAGAGAAAAAAATATAAATTAAAATGAACTCGCTGATTATTTTAAATGTAAGATTTACAAATGTGATATCAGAAAGTATTTAAAAACCTCTCATTGATATTGTAGCACATGGTAAATTTCAATGCACATTTTAATATGGAATTCATTCTCAAACGAAACATGGCATATGAAGGATTGACTCTAAACTGAATTAAAGACCCTGTTACCAATTTTCTCTGTGAACTCCGTTCAGTGGAACAAGAACAAAGGTCTGGGAATTATGCTGTACGTAAATGCTCTTGGACCAGCATTTGTTGGCCTATGGACAGCTGAATTGTATTGGCTTGTACTTTATTCTCCAGGGCTTGGAAATTAAATGCATTATATTGGTAATACAGAGGCTGATGAGATGTCCATGACCTTGATCAATGGCCCCTGGCACATAACTAGTTAGCCCACAGAAATTATTGTTCTTTTTTTTTTTTTTTTAAGTCTCCTTTTCCCTATAGGGGTTAGTTAACCTTTCAGAAAGTCTCCTGTGATTCTCATTTACTCACATGTTATCATCTACAACCAACTTCTCCCTAGTAAGAATTCTGACTTAAGGTATAGTGCTGATCTCTCTGCTGTGTCTGGAAACACCTTTATTTTGCCTTTATTTTTTAGGGTATGTAATTATAGGTTGTCAGTTATATTCTTTATTTCATTGTGTACTTCCATCATTTCTCTTCATAGTCAGATGTCAGTTATATTTTTGCTCTTTTTTTTTTTTTTTTTTTTTTTTTAAGAAATAGAGTCTCACTGTCTTGCCCAGGCTAAAGAGCAGTGCCTATTCACAGGTAAAGTCATTGTACACTACATCCCTGAACTCCTGGTCTCATGCAATTCTCCTGCCTCAATCCCTTAAGTAGCGGGAACTCTAGTTGTATGCCACTGTGCTCAACTGCTATTTTAAAAGTAGTGTGTATTTATTGTTCTGACTGCCTATCAGATTATTTTGTCTGTAGATTTTAGTAGCTTTACTCTCAATCTTGGAGTGTTTATCTTATTATTTGTTCTGTTTGTGGATTATCACACTTACTGAATAATTAACTTGATGTATTTCATTTTGGGAAAATCTGAATCTGTTATCTTTTTACATATTGCCTCAATCACATTATTTTATTACACTTCCCCTCTTGGAAGTCCTTTACATATATGCTAAAATTTCTCACAGTATCCTTTGTAGCAATTATTGTATATTTTGTTGGGTTTCCTTTTTCTGTGCTTCAGTAAAGACATTTGAAACTGACCTATCTCCAGTATATCAGTCCTGCATCCCACTGTCAAATCTGCTGTATAATCTTATATTTGTCTAAAACTTAGATTTTCATTTATAGAATTTCAATGGAGTATTTTCATATATTCTTCATACATTTCTTTGAAAATATTTTTAATTTTTATTTTAATTACAATGCTCTATTGAGGTATGATTGATATACAAAATGGTGTACTTATTTCTTGTGTACAACTTGATGAGTTTGGAGAATTTTACCCCCTCTTCCACATCTTATATTTTTGATGTCAGAATTTACTTTATTATATTCTGTATTTATGAAAAAATTTTTGTGGTTATAGTTAATACTGTTGTCTTTTAACTTTTATACTAGGGTTAAAGTGATATATGTATTATGTTAAAAAGTTACATTATTCTGCATTTTCTATAAATTTACCCTTACCAGTGATATTTATACGTTCATGTGCTTTTATGTTTCTTTTTAGCATCCTTTCATTTCAAATTAAAGACTTCCCTTTAGAGCTTCTTGTTAGGTGGGTCTAGTTAGGATAACTCTGTTTTTTGTTTTCATGAAAAAACTTTTATCTCACCTTCATTTTTAAAAAAATTATATAGTATATGGTTTATTGGTAAAAGTCACATAATTGCACATCCTAAGATTATTTTTCTGGGATTGTTTCAAAAAGGTCACTCTTAAGGAAAGATGAATACATTTTGTTATTGTTGAATTTCCAAACAAAAAAGCTTGGAACTTCCCATTTATTACTGAGAAAGTAGAGATTAATTTTTTAAAATTTCAATTGGTTTTTGAAGAACAGGTGGTGTTCAGTTATGTGAATAAGTTCTTTAGTGGTGATTTGTGAGATTTGGGTGCGTCTATCACCCAAGCAGTGTACTGTACCCAGTGTGTAATCTTTTATCCCTCCCCCACTACCCTTTCCTGCAAGTCCCCAAAGTCCATTGTATCATTTTTATACCTTTGTATCCTTAGAGTTTAGTTCCCACTAATGAGTGAGAACATACAATGTTTGGTTTTCAATTCCTGAGTTACTTCACTTAGAAAAATAGTCTCCAGTTGTATCCAGGTTGTGGTGA
The DNA here is from genome assembly GCA_963574635.1 of Cheracebus regulus. Lineage (NCBI taxonomy): Eukaryota > Metazoa > Chordata > Mammalia > Primates > Pitheciidae > Cheracebus > Cheracebus regulus. The sequence goes on from CAUYQU010075222.1 coordinate 38,916, forward strand.
ATACCATTACTTTGTTCCTTTTTATGGCTGAGTAGTATTCCATGGTATATGTATACTACATTTTCTTTATCCACTCATTGATTGATGGACATTTGGGCTGGTTCCATATTTTTGGAATTGTGAATTGTGCTACTATAAACATGCAAAGGGAAGTATATTTTTGGTATGATGACTTCTTTTCCTGTGGGTAGATATCCTTTTGAAGGACAAATTTTCTTGGTTGGCAGTATTTTCCTGTTAACACTGACTATGTCATCCTGCTCTCTCCTGGCCTGCAGTGTTTCTGCTACGAAAATTGGTGAAAGTGTTATGAAGGTACACTTTTATATGACAAGTTCCTTTTTTTCTTCTTTCAAAATTCTATCTTCCTCTGACTTTGATGATTTAATTACAATGTGTTTCAGTGTAGACTTTGTTAGGCTTAACCTATTTGGTATCTTTTGAGCTTCATGAAACTGGATGTCCCTTTCCCTCCCCAGATTCAGAACATTTTCCATCATTATTTCTTTAAGCTTTCTGCTTCTTTCTGTTTCTCTTCAAGTTCCATAGTATCTATATTGGCTCACTTGGTGTCTCGTAAGTCCTGTAGGCTCTTTTCACTTTTTTTTTTCATTATTTTTTCCTTTTGTTCCTGACTGGATAGCTTCAAATGACTTGTCTTCAAGTGGAGGCTGTGTTTCAGTGTTTTTTAAGGCATGGACTATTTGGATTTGCCCTTATTCCTGTGGTGTAATCTTTTAGGCCGTCCAACTGAAAGTCTGGGATAACCATGGCACATCCACTTTGATGATAATTAAATTCCCTATTTTACCTCCCCACCTTCAAGAGATTGCTAAATGTTTTTCTTAGCTTTTCAGCTTCTTAGCTTAGTTCTTTTGGAAGGCCATCTCTAGCTCACAGCCCATGTGGCTTAGAAATAAATACATTGTTTTTGAGGAAAACAGCAGTAAAATGCCAGATTCACTTCAGTGTTATTATTTATGTCTGGGATCTTGAACTCCAGATATTTTGGTAGTTTTCTGAGGACTTCAGATAGGTTTTACTCTGCTATACGTTTGTGTTTAGCTATTCTTAATAGAAAGTTTGAATGCTATAAGAACTTTCACCATATTTATTTATTTATTTTTGGTTTGTGTATGTTTCATATGTCCTGATAAGTTACCTCAAATGTTTTTTTGCAACAAAGTTAGAGTATGGAAATTCAAAGGACATAGAATAGTTGAAACAATCTTGAACAAAGCTAGAGGATTTAGATTACCAGATAGCAAAATGATTTATAAAGCTACAGTAAATAAGACAGTAGAATATTAACAGAAAGATAAGCAAAAACACAATGGAACAGAATAGGGTACAGAAACAGAACTACATATAGATAGTTACTTGATTTTTAACAAAAGTCTCTTTAAAAAATGGAAGTACACTTGAACAAAGAATGACCTACTCCATAAAAGATATTGTATTAATCTGATGAAATGGCAAAGTAATGTTGATAGTTATCTCACACCATAAATAAAACTCAATGTCAGATAGTATGTTCATGTAATTTTTATGGGTATAAGAGTCCTTAAATAAATTGAGTAAAATTTTCTTCATGACTTTGTAGTAAGCAATGATTTTTTAAGCAGGATATCAAAAGTGTGAATGGTAAAAGAAAAAATAAATTACATTAAAATAAAGTAATTCATGTGCATCAGAATACATAAAAAAGATGATATCTGTAGTTTTTACATGGATATTTGTAATGGCAAGACTTGTATGTTGAATATAAGGAAATCTTTCAAATCAGTACTAAAAAGAAGAAATTCAATAGATAAATAAACCTGAATGGGCACTTCAGAAAAATGAATGTCTAAATTTCCAATAAACATATGAAAATTGCTCTACTCACTAACTGTTCCAAAAATCTAAATTAAAATTATGACGACATATCACTGTGCACTCAAGAGGATCAATAAAATGGAAAAAATAGAAGACATAAAATGTTGACAAAGATATGAAGGAATTGGAATTCTTGAACTCTGCTGGTTGATGCAGAAACTGATGTAACTACTTGGGAAAACTGTTAGTATCTGCTAACAGTGAATTTTCACATACCTATGACCAGCAATTTTACTTCTAAATACATGTTGAACAGAAATATGAACATACATCCATCAAAAACACCATTCTTAATAGCTTCAAAACTGGATACTGAATAAATGTCGATCAATAATAGAACATATAAATCAATATGATGTATTCATAATTACGTACCATGCAGCAAAATACAATAATATTAATATATCTCATGGAGTGTTAATGCAAAAAGCCAGACACAAAACCTACTATATGATTCCCTTTAAATAAAATTCAAAAACAGGCAATATTAGTCTATTGTGTTAGATGTCAGAGTAGTGGTTACCTGTCAGACAGTAGTGATTTTCAGGTGGCATAAGAGGGTTTTAACTGATGATAGTATTCTAAATCTTGATTTGGGTGCTGGCTACATGAGTATCTTCATTTTGTGAGAATCCATTGGGTGATTATATACTTTTATTACATATATTACATTCAAGAAAAATCCATTTTAAAATAAATGCCACTTTAATGGAGAGAAAAATTATAAATAAAGAATTGACATTCGAGTTATAATTTGAAGACTGATTTTTGGATTCTCCAGGCAGATCATTTCAGATTAGAGGAAATATCATTTTGGTATTGCAGCACTATATTTTTCCTCTTTTGTTTCCCCTTCTGCATTCTTTCTTCCCATTAAAAGTTACCTATTTTGCATATTTTTTCTTTAGAGACTATCTCTAGATAGTTCAGCAAGTTTAATATATTACTGCACCTAGATTGTAGACAATAATTTATTCTAAAAAGCAATTGATGTGGAACTTTTTGATATCTAGGCAGGCAGGAGGGAAATTTTTAAAAATAAGAACCCTTTTAAATTACATCATATAGAGCATGAGTAGTTTAGTTTACGTCAGGGATGGATTTCTACAGTGCTTGGTATATTGCCACACATAGGTAAGCACTTCTAAGTACTAAAATGACATTTACCATTTTAAGCTGTGTTTCCCAAAAGATCTCAACATATTCCTAATGAGTAAATTTTACCATTAACGTCATCACAATGTTTACTTCATTTCCAGTGACTTATTCATAAAATTCTGATTTCCAAAGATAATTTAAGAAAGTAAAGTAATAAAGCTTACAGCTCTTGTTTTAAAAATGCAGAGGGGCATTAACATTGTGTAATAGCATAGTTTCTGTTATAGACTCTAATAATGGTTCTGTATTAGCTGGATTTCATTAAAAATTAAAGAATTGAATGATGAGGGGAGAGAAAGTATAGTTTTTCTCTCAGGCTACTTTGCTAAATTGGAAGTGAGGATGTAAGACAATCAGGTCGATGGTATCAGAATTAAGGAGTCAATCCTGACAATTGAAAATTCAAATAATGATCTGTTTAAAGAGAGATTCATTTAAAACAAGCTTCTTTAGGTCCAGGTATTGTTAAACAGAAATAATCTTAAGTGTAATCCAGAGGTTTGAAATATGTCTGCTTTTCTATGCACGTGTACTTGCTACACTCAGTTTATTTTAATTTCTCCAGAGAATCTGATTTTGCAGGGTAGTTTAACCTGATGGGGGCAGTGTGCGCCTATCAGTCCCAGATAGAGCCTAAATTATTTTCAGAGAGAAAGGTAAGTTTAAGGGAAAAATGCCCTACACTGCTTAGAGAAAGGTTGCAATAGGCTTCTGATGACTTTCCTAGTTCTGAAATGGCAGCTTGCATATGAACAAAACAAAAAAGGAATCAAAATGAAAAAAATCAAAGTTTTGTCAGCTTTTACACAGTCCACCAGAATAGCAGCTTGTCAAAAGATTATTTTGTAAAGCTCTCTAGTAGGCTTTCCAAAGCCACTTTCTTAATGCAGTCAAAACAGAGATAATGATGCCTCCCCAAAGATCTGCTTGAAGAACAGCTAATGGGCTAATGGATTTTTAGGTATTCCCCATTGTCATGATTTGCTTATTAGAAATATACAGTTCTTTGCACATGGGCTTGTCTTCATCTTGCTTCTTCAACTGGAATGTGAGCAGAGAACTCTGTTGCATTAACTTGAAAACTGTTGCTTTTCTGAGGAATGTTCACTGACCAGCCATGGTTATTCTGAATGTGTGTGGGAAGGCTCTAATGATCAGTCTGGAAAGCTTGTGTTTTTGTCTTTGCCTAAGACAAATGTATTTTCTCTTTTAGGCTCTTAGGTATAAGTCTTAAAGAAAAATGGACCTTGTCTGGGCAGCAGCTTCAGATCTCTCTTTTGTTCTTACTTCCCCTTCCTCACAATGTCCAGGATGGCTCATGATGGCCAGAACTGCCTGTTTGGAGTCCATTAATTTTATTCTCCAAAGCAAAGAGAAGAAATTATTTACAGGAATGAAATGCTACTCCAATTTTCTTTTACTCTTGAAGTACTTCTAACTTCAGATGATTAACATGATCGACTCATTTATTTGTATTTTAAGAATATTTTTAAAAGCTTTTTTTTGTGGTGAAATTTAACAAATGTGAAGATAAATGTATAACAGAAAGATATACAGTGTAATGGTTCATGGTTTATCAGAAACTACCAGGTTAAATAAAAATATAGAACATGATTCTTATCCTGAAAACCGCCCTCATGCTTCTTCTGAATCACTAACCTGTCCTCCTCCAAGCATAACCTGATTATCATAGCAACCATTTCTTTGTTCTTTTTTCTAGTTTAACTTCCTGGATTAGTCAGGGTTCTCCAGAGAAACCAAACCAATAAAATATGTGTGTGTGTGTGTGTGTGTGTGTGTGTGTAGAATAGAAATTAGCTCATTGAATTATGGAGATCGAGAAGCCCCACCATCTGCTGTCTGCAAGCTGGAGAACTAGGAAAGTCGGTGATGTAATTCAGTCCCAGTCCAAAGGCCTGAGAACCAGGGAAGCTGATGGGTAAATCCTGGTCCAAGCGTGAAGACTTGAGAAGCGGGATGGGGTACTTGCGTAAGTCCTGGAATCTGAAGGCCAGAGGAGCAGCAGTGCCAGTGTCCAAGGGTAGGAGGAAATGGATGTCTTGGCTCAAGAAGCGGGACTGAATTCACTCTTCCTCTGCCTTTTTGTTCTATCGGGGCCTCAGTGGGTTGGCTGATGCTCACCCACATTGCTTCAGCAGGTCAGCAGATTCAAATGTGAATTTCTTCTGAAAACACCATCACAGACACACCCAGAAATTATGTAACATTGGCTATCTGGGTATCTTTTAGCCCAGTAAAGTTGACACATAAAATTAACCATCACACTTCCTAAGTATGCTCTCCGAGGGATCCTTGTCTGTGATTCTTCACAATCTTGTTGCTGGCCAGTGTCTCCAAGCAGACATATTCTAGTTGTCCTTAGTAGCAGGGTCAGTATGTTAACCAGCCCACCATTCTTAGAAGTGGAACCTCATTATTATTTAATTCAAAAAATACTTATTAAGTGCCTACCAGCCAGGTGCAGCTCTAAGATCTGGGAACACAGTAGAGAAGAAAAGTGCATTTCCTGTTGTACAGGAGGATTGTATCCATTTGGGGGATTTGGATAAGAAAATGTTCTTTAAAGTGCTCTTCTTTAAAACTCCTGCATAGCTACAAAGTAACATAATCATTATAATAAACATTAGACAACTTTTAAAATGGGTAGTGATGATTGGTTTTACAAAATGTTTCCCTTTACAATAAGATTTATAATAGAATTTCTTTATAAGCAAAGTATTTTAGAATTTTGAAACAGATATTACATCCTCATCCCATAGCTTGACCCCCAGCACCCCTCAGGACTACTCAGAAATACCATTTGTAGTATTTCTAGTTTTATATCCAGGATGGTCTTGAGCTGGGACATTCTAGATGCTATGCCTGATGTAGAAACATGTTGGTTGACTGTAGTTTTCTTTCTTTTAGCCTCACCACCTCATTTATTTCTTTTTCCTTTTTAAGTTCCTCTGACTTCCTTGTGTCCTGTGTCATTCATTCCTTTTAACCCTTGCAAATCTACAAGTAAAGTCCACACCGTTCTCAGCGTTGTTATTGCTCTTCATTTCTCTATTTTTGTGGGTACCTGGGCTCAGATTTTTGTGGTTACAAAGAGTTAACGCTTGTCTAATCTTCATGGCAATTTCTTTCTTAGGAATAGCATTCTCCCTTGAGATTATACTCAAATATTTTTTTTCTCCCATTATATCAAGATTTTAAAATCTGAAATAGATTTAGCACTACATAAAACCCCTCAAATTGAAAGCAAAATATGATATCTATTTGAATATATCAATTTTCTGGAAAGAATGCATATTTTAAAGAATATTTTTTTTAGGGGAATTTTCAATCACTGAAGTAGAGACTCCAAGGGAAGTTATACAAATTCCTCTGAAGTCATGATGAACACTTTACAATGCTTATTTTGCTTATCCCTTCACTATATTTTTCTGGAGCATTTTAAAGCAAATCCCTGATATCATGCCATTTCTTCTATAAAATCTTTAGTATGTCTCTTCAACTGCTAACTTTTTTCTTACATGGTCACCATGCCTTACTATAACTGCAAAATGAACAGTCATTCCTTAACCTCATTTAATTCTCACCCCATCATCAAATCTCCCCAATTGTCTCATATGTCATTTTATAATTGGACTATTAGATTTTGTCATTCAATTATTCTAATTAGTACTTAAACAAAGTTCACCTTTGGATTGGTAAACATCTAAAGGCCCTTTTATTATAAAGATCACTCTTTCTCCTTTTTATGCCATTAAATTGTTGGAGATTATTTGTTTCATAGAACGTCTCATAATCTGAATTTGGATGACTGCCATTTCGTATTGTCACTTCTAACTCTTCTTTCTTTGTGCTTTCTGCAAATTACTTGTAAATTGATGGATGGTGTCTAGGCTTGACCAGATTCATGTTTTACATAGTTACTACTTTTTAAAAATACATATTTTTAATTTTCAAAAATAAAACCCAAGAGTTCAAAATTGTGACCCCCAAAAGTTTAAAAAGCACTGTAATAGAAGCAAGTATATTTGATAGTCATCATTAAACTATTTCTGTAGTATGCACAGTGTTAACCACATGGGCATTTCTGAGTAAATACATAAATGAATGGGTACAATTTTTCAGTAAGTTAATGAAAGAATAATTGGATTTACAGTTTTATTAATAAATTCAGTGTGATGAGAGAAAAAAGTTAAATGATTTTAGAGTCTAAGCAGATTTAGAAATGGCAATATAAAGATAAATAAAGTAAAAACATGCTTACCCACTTGACCAAAATGAATACCAATTCAGTTCAATGTGTTTTTTCAAGTAGTGTATTTTATTTTGTTTAATAGTTTTTGTGGTACTGAGAAGAGAGTGAAGATATTTACTTATTTAAAAAGCTGAAATTAAGAGTATCATAGAAATGGCAGAGAAGTATGGAGATTATGGCTGAAAATCCTGCAGAAGTTTTAGTCTACTTTTTCACCAAATGTATAACTCTCCTCTACATCTTCATTGACTTGTGATATTAAACCTTTAATTGAACACTTAAGCAACAGTAAACTTACTATCTTTGTAAGACAGTCCATTCTATTTCAGGATGGCATTAATTGAATAATCAGTTCTGATTTTGCTCTCTGAAAGAATGGCATCCTAATGTTTATTGAGTACCCACTATTTATTGGGCATTCGTTACAACTTGTGATTTTTTTTTTCAGTTGATTAATTTACTTATTTTATATCTGTCTCTACCATGTGACTATCATTTCAGGAGGGAAGATGTTACACAAGAATTATTCAGTGTGTATCTTAGGCACTCAGTTCATATATTTGTTGAGTGAATGAATAAAGAATCAGCGAGAAATTAAGTATGTTTCTTATGATCCACAGCAAAGCTGTGAACTCTGGTTTCCAACTTTAAGACTTTTCAGAATTGTAAATATACCTGTACTTAGACTTAGTCTAATTCCGTTTTACATGGAGGATTTTCTTTTCAAAGTATGAAATCATGAGTCCTGAACCTTTTCAAGATTGGATCTTTAGTTTTCTCACCTGTTACGAGGTCTAGTAACTAGAAATCTTTCTATAGTATACATCTTTAGTACATCCTTCTTAAGATTTTGTTGTCAGCAGTGAACACATGGGCTGACATTACAAGATGACTATTACTCTAATTTTGATACTGTCATTGAGTCAGTGCAGTCTAAGATTGCATTTACTTTTTGTTTCCTAGCTAGGTCTCATTATTGGCTCTTAATTTGTTTGACATCAGCCAAAATCCTCAGCTCTCTCCACACGTACAGCTTGATTTTTGATGACTTTTTGCTACTCTCTCTCCTCTCCCATATAGTGCTAGTAAATTATATTGGTTTTAATACAACTATGGAACACTGGGCTCAATAATGGGTTTTACATCTTTAAATGACCTCTTAATTGAACATGGTTGAATACAAGTCTTCGCATCTGATTCCAGAAATGAAACAAAAGCTAATACCAAAAACCAGAAACAAGTATACAAATAAAGGATGGAGGATGTTATTTAGCAGCAACATATGGGAAAATGACTTAAGAACTCTAGTCAGCTCCCTAAGCGCTGGTATATCAGATGATTGCCAAAAATTCATGTTATCTTAGGATGTATTATTATCTACCATGGGGATGACAATTTTATTTCCTCATCAGTGCCAACTATGATCATGTGGTAGTGATGGCCGTACTGAGATGATTTAAGATGACTCCCATCTCAATGCCAGGAGTTATTGGGGATATCTGCTATGGGAGTGGGAGAGTAGAGTATTTGCATGTGCATCTGGGTCTTTGATTAGGAGTTTGAGGGGTAGCAGAGCCAGTCTATATTGTGACTGCACAAATGTGCAAGATATTGGACTGAAAATGTTTTCATAAGGCACAGCCCATCATGGTGAGAGGTCTCTGAATTCTCTGATGTGGAGAGCCTGCCAGAATTGAAACTGTTGAGCCTGGAGAAGCAAATGCTGAATGGCTGCCATGTGAAAGAGGGATTGAATATGTTGTTACCTGTGAACTTATGGAAGAGCTAGGTTCTAATAACCTTCATAGATGAAACAAAAAGTTGTACACAGGTTTCAGCTTAGTATAAGTAGAACTTTCCCAAAATTGAATCTGTTCAAGATGAAATAATCAAAATGTGATGAGCAATTGCCATTAGAGGTTTAAGAAAAAAGCTCAGTGACTCTATGCTGGGAGTCAATGTGGGGGCTGTGTGTGGCCTGTGTGACTTTTCTGTCCCTTTTAGTTTCTGTTCATTCAAAAATACTTATGGAGTGCCTTCTCAATGTCAGGCAATTTTCTAGGAAAGAGGAAACTGAGGAATAACAGATAAAGTCTCCCTTTTCACGGACTCTAAGGTCTCATAATAGTAAGAGAGCCAGATAAGTACATGGGTGAATGAGCGAGGTCATTTTAGATAAATTCCATAGGAAAACAAAAGTAAATGTGAATGATAATAGGATGCTGAAGGAAGGAAGGAGAAACACTCTAGGCTAGATTGCCCAAGAAAGGTCTTATGCAGAAATACCATTTGAATAGAAAATTAAATTATTACAAGTAGGCATTTATGCAGAATTCTGAGGGAAACTTTTGGTATATTTTTGCATAAACTAATGAAGTTAGATTTCTATGATCTGCTCGTGCATAAACTCATGCTGGCTCCTAAGGCTACAACTTTCCTTTTAAACTGCATAGACCTCTCTGGTTTGATAAACAATTCTAGAATTTTCTTGGAAGTTAATCATTATCTCACCACATTGTAATATGCTATTTCTTTATTGTTCTCATTTTGAAAATGGCAGAAATTTTTACCAGTCTTTTTTTTGCCTTTCTTTTTTTCCATGATATGCAATCAAATCTGCATGTTCTTTTTGTACTGGGAAAATATAGCACTGTATTTCATTTGGGCTAGAGGCAAAATCTCCTTTAAAGTACTTAAATTCTCTTTTACTCAATTCATTGCCTACCTTGGGTTTAATTCCCTCCATTTTTTTATATTTCTCAGTTTAAATGAGATAAATAAAAATTTAAAATGCTAGAGAAAAAGAGAAATGGGGTGTTTTGCCTTTTTTGCATCTGTTAACATTTTACCATCTGCCCAAAGTACTGGTTCAGTTCCTTCCTCATTTTACTTCAGTTTTGAACTTACTGAAGATGCATTTCTCCCTCTTACTGTTTTTAACAGTTTCTGCAAGTTTCTGCACTTTCTGGATTTCTTCCTTTTCAAGTGTTTTCAGGGATTTTTATTCTTCTTTTATATTCTCTTTGGTTATGTGACCATTTCTCTATCAGTTAATTAGGGAGTTTCATTACAGACCAGTTGATTTCATCAGTTGCCTTTGCCCTTTCTTCCTCCTCAGGATCATTTGTGATTGTATTGTTAGATTTATAGTTATAGGAACTTCATCATTTGCATATTCCTACCTTTTGGTAGTCTGTGCCCATGGGAACTCGAACTTGTTAATATTTTCTTTTTTTTCTTTTTTCTTTTTTTTATCTGCACAGCATGGAGGGCATAAATGGCATGTCTGGTTTTACCCACTATTACCTCCTTGGTTTTTCTTTTTTGTTTTGTTTTTAACTTTTATTTTAAGTTCAGGGGCACAGGTGCAGGTTTATTACATAGGTAAACTTGTGTCATGAGGGTTCGTTGTACAGATTATTGCATCACCGAGGTATTAAGCCTAGCACCTATAAGTTTTTTTTTTTTCCCTTTGATCCTCTTTCTCCTCCCACCCCGTACCCTCTGGCGGGCCCCAGTGTGTGTTGTTCACTTATAATTGAGAACATGTGATATTTGGTTTTCTGTTCCTGCATTAGTTTGCTAAGGATAATGGCCTCCAGCTCCACCCATCTCCCTGAAAAGGACACGATCTCATTCTTTTTTATGGCTTATATTATTCCATGGTTTATATGTACCACATTTTCCTTATCCAGTCCATCATTGATGAGCATTTAGGTCTTTGCTATTGCGAATAGTGCTGCAGTGAACGTATGCATGCATGTGTCTTTATAATAGAATGATTTATATTGGGTATCAGTTCATTCTCACACTGCTAATAAAGACATGCCCAAGACTGGGTAATTTATTAGGTTGGCGCAAAAATAATTGTGGTTCTTCCAATTAAAATGGCAAAAACTGCAATTACCTTTGCACCAACATATATAAAAGGTTTAATTGACTCATAGTTCAGCATAACTGGGGAGGCCTCAAAAAACTTAAAATCATGGTGGAAGGGAAAGGAAGCACATCCTTCACATGGTGGCAGAAGAGAGAATTATTGCCTAGCAAATGGGGAAGCCTCTTATAAAACCATCAAGTCTCCTGAGAAGTAACTCACTATCATGAGAACAGGATGGGAGAAACTGCTTCCATGATTCAATTATCTCCACCTGTTTCTTTCCATGACATGTGGGAATTGTGGGGACTACAATTCAAGATGAGATTTGGGTGGGGATACAGCCAAACCATATCAATATTCTTTTAGGTATATACCCAGTAATGGGATTGTTGGATTTAATATCTTTAGGTCTTTGAGGAATTTTCACACTGTCTTCCACAATGGTTGAACTAATTTACACTCCCATCAACAGTGTATAAGCATTCCTTTTTCTCCACAACCTTGCCAGCATCTGTTATTTTTTTTTGACTTTTTAGTAGCCATTCTGACTGGCATGAGAACCTCGGTTTTTCTAAACTCACAGATTACATAGTCACTTTCCTTAGAGGCTCCTGTTGCTTCTAGAGTTAGGGATAGCATAATGATTCTTTCTTGATGGTCAGAATTTAATAGTCACCCTCATATATCTTGCTTTTCTTCCAGTTTTTTCATAACTTCCTCTCTTGTTAAAATAGATCTAGAGGTATCTCATAGATAATTTTCTGAGGCTATATGAGGACATTAGTAAAATATGAGAATCCAGGATGGTCTGAATCAGTCAGATAGACTGAATATTCCATAACTTTCTCCGTGATTATGAGAACTTAAGTAGCCAAAGTGAGTTGTTCCAGCGGAAGAGGTAAACTCTGGCTAATAGTTTAATTAAAAAAATTCAGAGTCCTGGGAAAAGTTTTTGACATGAGGAATACAGCTATAAGTAAGCTCCATTCAGCACCCACAACCCTGTGTTACCGAGATAAAGGCTTCTGACATTTTTACCCTTTCCCTTCCCCTTGAACACAGGTCTGTGGAAAGACTAAGGATTAGTCTAGTGAACATAGAAGAAGAAATTGTATTTGTGTGTATAGTGTTCATATTCTGTTCATTTTAATGTTTGATATTGGTTGAAATTTTTGCTCTCTTTTATTCTTGTAAGGGGTTCATCAACTTTATTGGCTTTTTAAAAGAAACAGATTTTGGTTTTATTCATTTTCTCTATTGCTTTTCTGTTTTAAATTTCCTTGACTTCTGCTCTTATAATTTTTATTTCCTTCCACTTAGTTTGTGTCTATTTTGTTTTTGCTTTTCTAGTTTCATACGACGAATGCTCAGATTATTGATATGAGACCTTTCTTCTTTATTCTTATAAGCATGTAATGGTATAAATATCTCTCTAAGGAGTATTTGTTTAATCCTACAAATTTTATTTTCTGTGCTTTTTTCAATTTTCATCCAGTACAAAGTAGTTTTTAATTTCCTTTGAGCATTCTATTTTAACAAATGGATCATTTAGAAGTACTATTTAACTTTGAAATGTCTCTATATTTTCCTGTTATCTTTCTGTTATTGATTTCCAACATAATTCTATTATGGTTTGAGAATATTTTTCTATTATTTCAGTTTTTGAAATGACATAAGATTTGTATTTTGACCCAGAACATAGTCTATCTTGGTGAAAGTTCTGTATACACTTGAAAAATTGTGTTGTTGCTGGGTAGAATGTTATATTAATCTATCACATTCAGTTGGTGGATGGCATTGTTCAGTTCTTCTGTATCCATGCTGAGTTTCTGCCTACCAGTTTCAGTGCTACTGAGAGATAAAAGTCAAATTCTCTAACTATAGTTGTGTATCTCTGTGTGTCTTCTTTCAGTTCTGCCAGGTTTCGCTTCATTTATTTTGAAACTCTGATGTAAAATGAATGCACTGTTAAGACTGCGATTCCTTCATCTGAATTTACCCTTTTATCAATCAGCAGTATCCTTCTTAAACACTGATACTTTTGTTTTTTTTTGCTCTGAAGTCTACTTTGATATTAGTATATCCACTCTACTCTTCTTTTGATTAGTGTTTGTGACCTACTTATAACACTATATTTGAAATGAATTTGCTAATAGCCTGGTGTTTATTATTTTTTATCTATTCAATCTGTCTTTTAACCTGGTTGCTTAGATCATTTGCATTTAATGCATTTATTGGTACATTTGTACTTAAGTCTGACAGTTTGTTTTCTGTTTGTTCTCTTTCTTTTTTTGTACCTTCTTTCTTCTTCTGAACTTCTTTGCTTACTTGAAGATTTTTTAGTATCCAGTTTTATGTATTACAACTTTTTGAGACATGATTTTGTGTATTTTTTTAGTGGTAGCTTTAGGGATTTCACAATATGTAATTAACTTTTCACAGCATAATTCAATCAATATTTTGCCACTGGAATTGAAATGTAAATATCTTACTACATTTTAGGTTCATTTGCTCTCTCCCTTTATGCTATTGCTGCCTTATATGTAAATATTTATAGTTCAAATGCCATAAGTCAAAGTTAGAAAATTTGTTTTAAATTGCCTGATGTATCTTTAAGAATTAAAGAGGATAGTCCATTATGTTTACCAAGATATATACCATTCTGTTCTTTTTTTTTGTTCTAAGTTTCTCTCTAGTATCATTTATTTCCCTTTATTCAAAGAGCTTCCTTTAGAAATTCTTTTAGAGAAGGTCTTCTGGCTGTAAATCACTGTAGTATTCTTTCATCTGAGAATGTCTTTATTTCACTTTCATTCCTGAAGCATATTTTAACTAGGTATAGAATTCTGTGTTTATAGTCTTTCAGTACTGGAAAAGTACTGTGTGCCACTTTCTAGTGGCTTCCATGATTTCTGAAGAGAAATATAGAGTGATTTAAATCATTATCCCTGTATATATAAAGGGTTGTTTTTCTCTGGCTGCCTTCAGAAATTTATATTCTTTAGTTTTTACCATTTTGATTATGCTGTGTGGGCATGGATTTTTTTGATTTATCTTGTTTAGTGTTTGTTCTTGTATCTAGCCAAATTTGGGAAATGTTTATTATTTCCTCAGATAATTTTTCATTAATACACTCTTTCCTTTCTCTCTCTGGCAGTCTGATGGCATGACATAAGACCTTTTGCTGTTGTCCCACTGGCCCCAAATACTCTGCTCATTTTTTCTTTATGTTTTATGCTCTTTGTTATTCAGGTTGGATAATTTTTATTACTCCATCTTCAAATTCAATGACTGTTTCATCTGTCTTCCCCATCCAGCTATTGAGACTATTCAATGTATTTTTTTATATCAGTCATTTTGTTTTTTTACGTTTTGTATTTGCTTGCCAAGATTTTTAATTTTTATGTTTTTTATGAGAGTATTCACAGTTGCTAGTTTGAATATTTTAGTCTTTGTCAGATAATCCAACAATTATGTTTTCTTGGCATTGTTATCTATTGATTTTCTTTTCTTATGTGAGTTGACATTTTCTTGGCTTATCAGACGTTGGGTAATTTTAGATTACATAATGGACATTTTGAATATTACGTTATGAGACTCTGGATCTTATTTAAATTCTTTGGAGAATGTTGCTATTTGTGTTTTAGCAGACAATTAATCTAGTTAGGTTTAGGTCTCAGATTCTTGTTTACCTTCTATGGTGCCCTACGATTTCAATGTCATTTCAGTTGTCAAAGCCATTTTCGTGCTCTTTGAATATGTCCTGGGCATCTACAATCTAGGCAGAGCTTATATGTAATTTCAGTTCTCAGAGGGTTTAGAATGCTGATTAGGATCACAATCACACATATGCAGGTCAAGAGTGAACCCAGGAGTTCAGAAACAACTAACTTCATGGGGTTACTTTCCCAAGCTTCTTTCTCTATGGTATCCTAAGTATTTGTTGATTCTCTGGGATATTCTTTTTGGTCCTCTATCCAGAAACTTGGGGCTTTAGTGATCCTTCTCTGTGTACACTTCTCTTATTGGGCTCGCATTCTAGCCCAATAAGAGGGAACAGAGAGGGGAAAAAAACAACAGAGAAAGAAAAAGGCAATATGCAATATATATATTTTTTCTGTCTTCTTTCAACTACAGCTTCACTGAGCAGAAAAGAAGGTTCCCCTTTCTCAAAGTTTTGGCTCTTGCAGAGTCTCATAGTTATCACTGTCAATATTGTTATGGAATTGCCTGAGGGCTAGGCCTGGTGGAAAGGAGAAATAGGCTTCTCCCCATCACGAGCATTAAGAGCTCTTTTCCTAGTTCTCAGCCAGACCTGTTGTGCTTCTCCTGGAGTTGAGTTTATCTGTGCCACAAGGGCTCCTTTCTGTGTTTCAAGCTGCATTGAATTCAAGTCATGGGCTAAAGGAGGGGAAAGACGGTAAATTCACCACTGATTCCGTGATACCTATAATCCTGGTGTTCTTCCCTGATATGCCTGCTGCAGTTTACTTTTTAGAGTCTTCGCGTAGCTACTCCATGCATTCTTTCTGGGGTTTATAGTTGTATTAAGTGGATAGAGTGAGTGCAGCGTGCTTACTCTGTTTCACCTGGCCCCAAATCCCCAAATGCGGATTTCCCAAATTTATTAGACTCTACTATCTGGGTTCTCTGGGAGGCTGGAACATGCCTAATATCAAATTATTAATCAAATGTTGCCAGGAGATCATGCAATTCTTTACAAAACAGAGATGAAAGATCTAAAAGCATAAAACAAACTATATGATTTTGAGAATATCATACTTCTAACAAGGTATTAAAATCTCTATTATTTTAAACTCAAGAATGTATAAAAGTATATGCAGAGAAAATAGGAAAATTTGAATTGTACATTTGCATTACCAGAGAATGATGTTCATCAAACAATTTACTAATAAGGCAGTTAACTGAGGGACTAGATATTGATGTAACTCTGAACAGAATAAACTATTAAATATTTTAATAGATGCCATTTTAATAGTTTTCTGATTATCTTTAGAACAAATATGCAAATATAAATCTTAATAGGCAATGAGTTTTTATGTGCACTAGTTCTGAACTTAGCTTTTTTTCAGGTAGAAACTCTTTACAAAGGAGCTCGGTAGTCAAATGCAGGTACTGTTACAATTCTGGCTTCTAAACCCCTGTTTCCTCTAATTTTATTTTCTTAGCAAACTGCTGAGTAGGCAACATAATAGATGATGGAATTCATCTTTATTTTCGGGATGCCACTAAAATGCTTCTTTTTGATATTATCTTTTGAAGCCTTGCCATAATGTTATTTTGAAAGTTAAGACTGAAGGATAACTTACATGTAATGACTGCTATAACTTTTTAGTAGTTAAATCCTCTTAGGAATTAATGGTAAATTCAATTATGCTGAATTCAAGGTTATAATTCCAGGTACTATGGGAGTATTTTTAGCCTGACACAATTAGATTTTCACCTTTAATAACAGATATTTATTTTTTTTCTTAAGTAAATTAATATATATGTACTCAATTGGTATTTTGAAAGTATTTCTACTGTCAAATATCAGCTCATCTAGGGGAAATAGTTGTCTCTTGGACAATGTTTTTATTTTGATATTGGAAATGTCCTCATTTTCCTTTAAATTTGTCTAATTAAGTTTTGTATGAAGAGTTTGATAGAAGTAAAAAGCAGATAAACTCATACAAAAGTTAATTTCTCTAGAAGTTTAGTTTCCCAATAACTCTACAGTCAAAATTTATTTTGTGGTTCTGTAGTTTGCCTTGACAATTACAGAAGCCCAAGTAATGCGGGTTCCTTTGAATGGTTATTTAAGGCAAAGACGGTGCTGGATAGCACAAGTCACACTTGAGGTGTTTCCCTGGGAATCTTTGAAGAAATTCCCAAACTTTGGAGCTTTGGAAATCTGAAATCACCTCTAACTAAAATACACCTGTCTACCAAGAGCAATATTCTTCTGTTCCGTAAGTATTTATTGAGTGATTACTCTCTTCTAGACAATGGGGATCTTGCTGTCAATAACACTTGACAACATTCTGAAACTCACACTGTAGTTCCGGAGTTTATACATTTTGGTATTTGTGGTTGACTGTTGAACCTGACGAGACTGGGTACCAGAAGTACTAATGATCTGAGAAGAACTGCCACTCACATTTGTATAGCACAATTTCTGGAGATTAAGCACAAGTTGCTTGTTAAAATTCTAGATTGTCTCAAGATTGATGTTCTGTAAATTCTTTGTTATATTTTTTGACATCTAATTTTTCATAACGAACCAGTGTGATCCTGTTAGTGTTGGTCTTAGCCAAATATCTTTCCAATACCGAAAGACTCCATAAAAACCCATTTATAACATTGTTTTGTGTAATATGATACATGAAATATGTATATAAACATATATATGCAAGATGAGAGAGGTCTTGCTACTCAGTATAAAATACTCAACAAAATGGTCCTGAGAAGAGATCCAGAATATCAGGACTACACTATAGTATAGATGGACTATGCTATAATCATTTTTGCCTTTATCCATCTAGTGGTCTATGCTATAGGCTCTTAGGACACTAACATTCCCCGAAAATGTAAATACAATATATTGCTCTGTCAGGATGTCTATGTTTTAAAGTCAGTTTGTTTCTCTAGTATGAAAGTTGTGAATCATGTGAGTTCTAGACATTTGCCTAATGCACAAAACCCTAGCCTGGTTGGATAGCCTGCTGACATTGATACAGAGTAGAGTCCCCAGGGACTAGAAAATGAGAGTATCTTTTACACCATGTGGGAGTGCTGCCCCTTTGATCTCAAAATGACAAAGCTGTGCATCCCTCTTTTATAACTGGTACAGGCAGGGAAAAAATGAGCAGGTGAATCTGAACTTTGGTGTCAGAGGGAAGTTCGAGTAGACAGGAAGTTCAGGTGGGGAAACTTTGATGGCAGGTACCCACAAGCTGGCTGTGTGGTTTTTAGGTCTAGAATAAAATGCATATTCCTAGAAAGGCTTTGGTGAAGGGAGGAAGGTAGTTTCCCAGTGCTGGATTTGCAAAGATATTGAACAAGGCACAGACCTGCCAGAGCAGAACAAGATAATAACATCTCCTCTAGAAATACAGCTACTAGAAGAAAGATTCGATAATCCCAAAACATATTTTTGAGCATCCTGTACCAGGCACAACTTTAGTCACAGAACACAATAGGCAAAATGAGTCTCCTGTGGAACTGACATTGTAGAGATGTGAGACAGAAAATAAACAAGATAAATAAATGAAATATTTGATATTTTAAATGGTTATAAGTGCTATTGAGATAAACAGAGAAGGAGATTAAGTCCTGTGTGGGGAGGTGTATGTGCAACATAGTGAGGCTAGGAAGGTCCTCACTGAGGAAGAGCTATTTAAGAAGACACAAGATCAGAGAGTGATCAACCTTAAGTCAGATCATATTGAACTTCTTTGGGATTATTAAACGATTAACTAGACTATAGATAGAATTAGTCTGAGGGTCTGGAGTAGTGATAAATCTTGGTGTTCTTAAGTGGTCCAAGTTTTGGAGCTCAGGAACTGTGGCTTATGGAATTGGGGATTCCTATTTATAGGTAATGACCATGAAGGAGTGAAATGATGTAGGAGTCTATTTGATGCTCAGAACCTGGCCATGTTGGGAGCTGGTGGACCTGGAGAAGGCAACATCGCGTAGATCAGCAAAGTTTAAGTCAGTGACTGAGATGCAGTGATAACTAAACCAGACCGGCTAGAGTCGAAATGGGTATAGAGCATCTGCAGGAATATTTGTCTGTGCTGGACTTTGGAAGCACCACCAAGTCTGACCCTTTTGCTCCTATCCCCTAGGTAGAACTTCCCGAATAGTAAAATTACCCATACATGTAAGGTGAGATAAGGTAAACTTTGACACTTAGGTTTATGTAGTCACCACATGCTCTTGTCTGACTTAAGTGGGGTTGCCAGTTAAGCTATGGGATTCCCAGATGAATTTGGACTTCAGATAAACAATAAATAAATTTTCGGTATAAATATATCACAAGTATTGCATGGAATATACTTATGCTAAAATTTTATGTTATTTTTCTGAAATGCAAATTTAACTGAACGTTCTTTACTTTTACTTGCTAAATCTGGCAGCCCTAGATCTGAGGCTTATCTGTAGGTCCACATCCTGGGTGGGCCAGTCTTTTAGGTGTGTGGTGGAGGCAAAGACCTCCTTTCTCTTCAGAAGCATTTTAGTTCTTAGGGATCCTGGTATCCTTCATGTCAGGGGTCCTAAAATGAATACTTAAGGGCTCTTCAGAAAACTCTGCTAATCACAGCAGTGGTGTAAGTAACTGGCTAGTAAAGGACTTTAGGAGTACGTGATCAGCCTGGCCAACATGGTGAAACCCCATCTCTACTAAAAATACAAAAATTAGTGGGGCCTGGTGGTGGGTGCCTGTAGTCCCAGCTACATGGGAGACTCAGGTAGGAGAATCGCTTGAACTTGGGAGGTGGAGGTTGCAGTGAGCCAAGATTGTACCATTGCACTCCAGCCGGAGCAACAAGAGCGAAACTCCATGTCAAAAAAAAAAAAAAAAAGAAAAGAAAAGAAAAAAAAAATTTCCTAGAACAGCTTTTAAGCTTTTAACACCACAGAATGAATGTAGAAAGCATAAAATCAGAGCAGTGCCAGGAGTCTTGAGCCGTGCCTAACGCGTCTCCTCTGTTTTCTGTGTTGTTTCCTAAAGCCTGTGTGTGAAGATCTAGGGCTCCTACGTACCCAGGTGGAAAACCATGTCTTTAGAACCAAAAATTAGCTGAAAAGATCATGAGTGATTTAAAAAACTTCCTCCCCTCTGTGTTTTTGACCAAGCATTCAAAGTACTATGGGGGATGGGGAGGATGTATGTAGTACTCCTACGGGAATGTGTCCTCTAGATTCTGGGGGAATGAAAATTCAGTCTCCAGTGTGACGGTGTTAGGAGGTGAGGCCTAACTGGGAAGTGTTTAGGTCTTGAGGGCTCTGCCCTCATGAGTAGATTCATGCCGTTATTAAAACTGCTCGTGGAAGTGGATTTGCTCTCTTGCTCTCTCGCCCTTCTGCCTTCTGTCAGAGAGGATACAGCAAGAAGGTGCTCACCACACCTCATGCTGGTGCCTTGATCTTGGACTTATTCGCCTCCAGCACTGGGAGCCAATACATTTCTGTTTATTTTAAATTACCCAGTCTCAGGGATTCTGTGACAGCAGCACACAGCAATCTAAGATATGTAGACATTTTTTTCCCTAAAAAAAGGAATTTGAATGGGATCTATTTCTAATGGTGAGATTGTGTGGGAAAAGGATACTTACTTGGTACCACATCCTCCCACACTTTTTTTTTTTTGCCATGATAACCCTCATCATAATGTCCAAGTTATTTTTCTCAAAGGGCGTTAGACTCCATTTTATTCCTAACACAAAAGATGTAACATGTCTTTTTATTTGCCTTTGATTAAATTCTCACCAGGTTTCAAGATCTGCAGATAATTACTCAGAGTCACAGGTCAGTTAAGAATACTGAAGAAATATATCTAGGCAATGCATATGGTATTTCAAATAATTTTTATATAAATCTCTATCCATTCTTTTTTTGTGTGGTGTTGTAACTTTGGATAGTTTAACAACTCTTGGAGCATACGCAATTAGAGGCGGCTTCACGTGGGTAGGGTCACATGGAAAATGCCATCTTTAAGGGGTCAGATTTATAATGTGATTTTTAAATTCACTTTAAGACTCACCTGTGAAAAATCAAGTGTACTTGCAAATGAGGGATGATAGCATCTTTGTTTCTGACTCGTTTTCAAGTTAAAATGCTTTGTAGACTTGAGCTGAAGTGTATTATCACAGAATAGGCCTTGAGAATTCTAACTCTAGGGAAACTGTGATAGAATTTCTCAAGACTTGGACTGAGGCTTTTACCTGCAAGCTCCCTAACCTTCATTTCTTCCATCTTATTCTCAGTTCTTTCCATCCTTTTCCTTTCTCACTTGCTCACTAAGTGATCTTATACATTCTTACTGGCTCCTTTTCTCTACCCAAGATAAATATTCCTGATACTTGATTTTATCCTTTCTATCAGCAGTTGGAATATGAGCAGGTAGACTTAGCAATAAGGTACTGGTACCTTGGTTTGAATTGGAGGTTGGTAAATCAAAGCAGCGTGGAGCATAGAGAGTTCATCTGAGGGTGAATAAGCAGCATTCATATTCCAGGGGCAGCCAGGCCTGTGGTGCCAATGGCCTAGGGCCAGCAGTGATGGCTGCGATGATCTCACCAGAGATCTCAAAGTTCTGATGGTGTGATTCTCATTGTGTTCCTGATCAACCTGCGTTCTGTAGTTTCTGCTTATTTTCTGAGTTTGTTTCCCAAACATCTTTGAAATTCCGTGAGCTGTCCAACATTCATTCAATAAATTTCTTTCCTGCTGAAATTAGCCAGAGTTAGTTTTTATTGCTTTTCTGTTGCCATGATGTTCAGATTCATAGCTTTAGCCCAGACCTCTTTTCTGCTTTTCTGAACTTCAAATTTAAACATCAGACCTTTTACCTGGATGTCTCACAGTCAACTGAAATTAATGTGTCAAAATCTGAACTTTATATTCTTCTATTAGGCCTGATACTTCCCCAGTCTTCCTCATGTTAAATTGTTGGCTAATTTGCTCATGTGATATCATCTTGTTTCGTAAATTATTGACTTTTATCTGGCGGCACTGGGCCAGCAGACCAGTGACCAGCTGAGTGGGAAAATAAAGACTTGCAGAGAAGGGCTGAATGTTAACTTCTCAAAGGGCTGCTTTGTCTGTGTCTGTGGGTGTGTCTGTGGCCATCGGCATCACCTTGTGGTATCCACACTTCTCCAGCCTGGCCTCGTGCCACTCCTGTTCTGGCTGACTGTGCTGCAGACCCAATGGCTTTTAGTTCCCAGTACACATGCCAAGCTCTTTCCATTCTCAGGCTCTTTGCACAGGCTGTTCACCGTGTTTGGAAACCACTTTCCTCCTCCTCACTTCATGGATTCCTTTCCATCTCCCTTGCCTTCTCAGATCCCCTCAAATTAAATTGTACATCCCCAATATCATCTTCTATTTATCCCAATTTGAAAGTTTATATTTATGTGGATCTGTAATTACTTGTTTAATGTTTGCCTTCTGCACTAGACTTTATGCCTCCTGAACGTAAGGACATTGTATGGCTTATTTATTGTATCCCCAGCACCTGCACAGTGTGAGGCACAATGTAGATATTCAATAAATATTTGTTGGATCAATGAATGGATGAAAGAAGATTCTAAATTTGGGCAATGAAGGTGAGGAAGAGAGGATAAATTACAGAGGAAGGTCCATTGCTTTGGGCCTTTAGTGAATTTATCAGACTAAGTCCCCATCCTGGGAGAGAGTTTTTTTTTTTCTGGATTGGGTGGCATTGACGGTTCAAGATAAATATGATCTGGGAGGTCTTTGGGTAATCTGAGCTTCTTCCTCTTTTTGCCTTGTTTAGCCTCACACATACGGATGCAACCAAGGAGTGCCAGTCTCCCAAGCAGCTCCCTCTGCAAGCCCTGGGCAGTATTTGTGAACTCTATTATTTGCCCACTGTGGTACCAAGTTGCCCATCTTTCTCGCCACTTCTGCTGCTCTTCTTGGAGTCTCCCCTGTCTAATGTTGAAGACAGGGCCCTTAAATCAGCTGTGAGTTCCTTCTGCAGCTACTGTCTGTCTACCACTTTAAACTCATACTTTCATATGAAACCTTGCTTTTCAGGTTGCCCTGAGGTTCATTTTTAATGACAGTAGATGCTTCTACTGATGTGGATCTTTCCAGAGGTGGTAAGGATCCTTTTTATTTATTAGAAAGAAAAAAATGCCTATCCATGGTGCCTCTATACCTGGTGCTTGCCAGCTGTCTCCCATTCTTAGCTCCATAATGGATTTAGAAGACAAACCACCTGTGTCATGGTCATCCTATTTCCCACTATGGGCTTTTACCTTTACCTCTTAACTCAGCAGGAAGCAGCTAAGAGGGGACACTGGTCTGCAAAGAAGCACAGAGTATGGTATCTGATAAAGTTAGATCTGTGTCCCTGCCCAAATCTCATGTTGAAATGTAATCCCTAAATTGGAGGTAGGGCTTGGTGGGAGGTGATTGTGTCATGGGCACGAATCCCTCATGAATGGCTAAATGCTGTTCTCATGACAGTGAGTGAGTTCTCACACTTCCCCGTGTTTCTCTTGCTCCTGCTCCCACCACATGAGATGCCTGCTTCTCATTCACCTTCCTCCATGAGTAGAATCTTCCTGAGTCCTCTGCAGAAGCAGATGCTGGTGCTATGCTTCTGGTACAGCCTGCAGGACTGTGTGCCAATTAAACATCTTTTCTTTATAAATTCCTCATCCTCAGGTATTTTTTTTATAGCAATGCAAGAATGACCTAACACAGTGTCCCTTTGATTTCCTGGCGATCACGCCTTCTCAAAGGGGAAAGACATCCTCCTAAATCATCTTTGGGTGGCTGCTCATCAGGAAGCCATAGTGTATATCTATTCTCCCTTTCATCCTATAGCCTGACCATTTATACAGAGGGAAATCCTATTCTCTTCTATCAGCCTACCATGTGCTTGTATGGTTTCAGTCTCCCAGGCAAATGTGTGGGTCACCTGAGGTTGTTTGTATCACAGCTTGGTTATTCCCAGGACTGCTTTAGAGCAATTAGTTACCAGTATGGACAGAGTGTTTAGTTTGTCAGTTTCTTGGAAGCGTCAATCTTTTTCAGCATAACCTAAAAACACTTCTGTCATTTTTTTAATATGAGGAAATGATTTTTCCTAAAAATAACTTGTTAGGAATTGTCTGAATCTGTAGGAAAGGGTTAGCTAAAGAGACATGTTCTTCTGATTTAGTAAGTTTGCAAAGTGCCAGAGTAGAATTTTCCCTGATGACAACACAACTGGAGTCCTACTCATGCCTGCTTCTTAAAAATCATAAGGCTGTACTGCACCCTGCAATACTCAGGATGGTGATTTAAATGACTGCCTTGAACATAGAGCACTTCTGAAGCATGGTTGATTATGAGTTTCAATGCTTGAAGCTCTTAGAACTCAAAATATAATCCTAACACATTTTATTCTAACTAATCAATATTTTTATGGATTGCATTATTTTTCACTCATTTTGAAATGTGTTTAAGTCCATAATACCAGCACTGATGGGGATGGATAGTAATATGAATAGCCCTAAATAATGAATCATGTAAAATCAATGAGAAGCTCTCTGTTTTGTCATGTAGCTGATCTAACCTATCTATTTATGTTCTGCTTGGGCTGACATAAAAGTCAGTTTACAATCCTGGAACAGATACCAGTGAAAGCTAAGGTAAATGATATGCAGAACGTTTTGTATTCCTCCCAATTCAGGATGGCTCCCTATATTTTCTAGCACCCTACCATTTCTCTGTTTTTCCTAAAATACCTCGATTCATCAACCATCGTCTCATTGCTCTTCCATCTTTAGAGTTCTACTCTCCACAGACTCTTTCTTCTAAACCTATAGACATATCCCAGTGTCCACAAATCCAAAACGAACACACATGCACACAAGTTCTTCCTTTGAACTTGATTTCTCTCCAAGTTGTCTCAACTCTCTTATTCCTTTGCTGCCAACCCTCTTTAGATCATAATGTATACAGTAAGTTCTCACTTGATGTCCTTGACAGGCTCTTAGAAACTACAATTTTAAGCAAAATGACATACAACAGGTTCTCAAGTAATTTTTTTTATTGTTTAATGTTTTGTTGTAATGTTGAAGAGAAAAAGATGGTTTTGTTCCATGTTATTTCTCTTAAAGTTGCAGTTTCCAAGAACCTGTCAGCAAAGTGAGGAATTAATATTCTGTCTACCTTCGCTTTTTCATATTTTACTCTCTTTTCATGTATTTGAAATGTGTTTTCACCTTCCCTTCTGAATTATTTTCCTAAGACCACTGTAACAAATCACTAAACTTGGTGGGATAAAACAATGTAAATTTATTCTTTTACAGTTCTGGAGGCTGGCATTCCAAAATCACATTCACTGGACTTAAACCAAGGTGTCATCAGGGCCATATTCCCTCTGGGGATTGTAGGGAAGAATCCATTTCTTTGCCTTTCCCAGCCTCTAGAACTGCATTCCTTGCCATTTCAGCTCCTAATGACTATCTGTCTTCCTTGGCACTTGGCGAATTCCTCCGTCTTCAAAGTCCACAGCATAGCATCTTCAAATCTCTCTTTCTGCTGAGGTCATTGCCTTCCGTTTTCCTTTCTGTGTCAACTCTCTCTCTGTCTCTTTCCTGTAAGATACCTGTGATTGCATTTAGGACCCACCCAAATGATCTAGGATAGCCTTCTGATCTCAAGATCCTTAACTTAGTCAAACCTGAAATCATGAGGGGTCATTATTCAGCCTACCACACCTTCCAGGAAATCTGTTCATTAGATTCCTAACCACAAGGCTGATGGCCATTTCTCATCATTTTTCTGCCTAGCCTATAGGTAGCATTTAACATGACCTTGCCTTCTTGAACATCTGTTCATGTCTGGCTTCTGTGTTATTACCCCATTTCTCTCATGACCCTATTGTGTCTTTTTCTTACTCCTAAGTGTACACTTTTCCTAATGTTCTCTCTTTCATTTTATTTTGCTTTCTGTGCTTCCTTGATTGACAATCTCATCTGTATCCATGACTTCTCGGTCTTCATCTTTTGGTCAGATCCTCTTTAGAGATCCAGCTCTCTTTTCTGTCTGGTGCTGAACATTCATACAGATGGTCCTGAGGTTTGGAAAGAAGACTGAATTCATTACCCAGCCTTCGAATCCTCTTCTGCCTCCTTAATCAGCATGGCAGTTAATGACTGCAGTGTCCCAAGGATAATTAAACTTCTTTCTCTTTTTCTTTGTCTTCACCACTCCCTTATTTCAGACCCCAGTTGCCACTGGTATGAACTGTATCATTCATCTCCTAACAGATTTCATTTCTGTGGTGCTTACCCATTCTTTGCCTCCAGAATCAGCTTTCTAAAAACGAGCTATGATTTGTGTAAGGTTTGTACTAAAATTCCTTAGCCTCATGAGTGAACTCCTATTCAGAATTGCTACAAAGAGAATAAAATATCTAGGAATACAACTTACAAGGGATACGAAGGACCTCTTCAGGGAGAACTAGAAACCACTGCTCAAGGAAATAAGAGAGGACACAAACAGATGGAGAAACATTCCATGCTCATGGATAGGAAGAGTCAATATCATGAAAATGGTCATACTGCTCAAAGTAATGTATAGATTCAATGCTATCCCCATCAAATTACCACTGATGTTCTTCATAGAGTTAGAAAAAACTACTTTAAATTTTATACAAAACCAAAGAGAGCCTGTATAGCCAAAACAAACCTAAGCAAAAAGAACAAAGCTGGAGGCATCATGTTACCTGACTTCAAACTATACTACAAAGCTACAGTAATCAAAACAGCATGATATTAATACCAAAACAGAAATATAGACCAATGGAACAGAACAGAGGTCTCAGAAATAGTGCCACACAGCTACAACGATTTGATCTTTGACAAACCTGACAAAAACAAACAATGGGGAAAGGATTCCCTGTTTAATAAATGGTGTTGGAAAAACTGGCTAGCCATATGCAGAACAGTGAAACTGGACCCCTTCCATACACCTCATACAAAAATTAACTCAAGATAGATTAAAGACTTAAACATAAGACCTAAAACCATAAAACCCTAGAAGAAAAAGCAACAAAAGCCAAAATTCACAAATAGGATCTAATTAAACAAAAGAGCTTCTGCACAGGAAAAAAAACTACCATCAGAGTGAACAAGAAACCTATAGAATTGGAGAAATTTTGCAATCTGTCCCTCTGACAAAAGGGCTAATATCCAGAATCTACAAATAATTTAAACAAATTTACAAGAAAAAAGCAACCCCATCAAAAAGTGGGTGAAGGATATGAACAGACACTTCTCAGAAGAAGACATTTATGTGGCCAGAAACATATGAAAAAAAAGCTAATCATCCCTGGTCATTAGGGAAATGAACACCAAAACCATAATAAGATATCATCTCATGCCAGTTAGAATGGCAGTCATAAAAAAGTCAAGGAACAACAGATGCTGGGGAGGTTGTATAGAAATAGGAACACTTTTGCACTGTTGGAGGGAGTGTAAAATTACACTAATTGTTGGAGGGAGTTCAATTACACTAATTAGTTCAACCATTGTGGAAAACAGTGTGGCAATTCCTCAAGGATGTAGAACCAGAAATACCAATACTGGGTATATACCCAAATGATTATAAACCATTCTACTATAAAGACTCATGCACAGGTAGGTTTATTGCAGCACTGTTCACAATAGCAAAGACTTGAAACCAACCCAAATGCCTATCAATTGCAGCACTGTTCACAATAGCAAAGACTTGAAACCAACCCAAATGCCTATCAATGATAGGATAAAGAAAATGTGGCACATATACTACATGGAATACTATGCAGCCATAGAAAAGGATGAGTTGATATCCTTTGCAGGGACATGGTTGAAGCTGGAACCATCATTCTTAGCAAACTAACAAAGGAACAGAAAACCAAACACCGCATGTTCTCACTCAAAAGTGGGAGTTGAACAATGAGAACACATGGACACAGGGAGGGGAACCTCACACACTGAGGCCTGTCAGTGGGTTAGAGGGTAGGGGAGGGATGGCATTAGGAGAAATACCTAATGTAGATAACGGGTTGATGGGTGCAGCAAACCACCATGACACGTGTATACCTATGTAACAAGCCTGCATGCTTTGCACATGTATCCCAGAATTTTAAGTATAATAAAAAAGGAAAAAAAATTCTTAGTTTCCCCTCCCACCTCTTCCCACCAGCATTTTCTGCTTAAAAGCCAGAACTTTGGCCTTCATGGTTCTCTCCAGTTTGATTTCAAGTGCAACTTAGAGATTCATCCTTCCTCTCTATACTCACCTTGGGCTCCTGCCATCACTTGCCAAATATGTGAACTTTGTGTCTCTGCACCAGTGCTTATTCTATTATATCTGTTTCCTCTGTCATCTTTATGAAAACCTCTCAGTGCAGACCTCCAGGCAAAACATAATATGTAAAGACATGACAGTTAAATGTATTTTAAATTTAAATAATTCTTTAATTTTGTCCTTGCATTGTCATTACCCAGAGCTAGTGTTCTCTGATGGGCCTCAGGAAGGAATGCTCCTATCAGAATTAGAGGTTGTGACTTCATTTTTGTTAGTGAAAGAAAAGTGTTATTTAGCCAAAGTCCAAGTTTAAATAGTTCATTTCACTCATTCATTCTTTGTCTTCAACGTGCACTTCACAGATCTTATTGAATACCTGCCATGTGCTGGATGCTGTTCTGGGAACTGGAGGATAAAATAATAAGCAACACGAATATGGTTCCTACCCTTGAGGAGCTTGTAGATTAGTGGGGAAACAGTATTAATCAAATACAGTGAGGAGTTGCTCAATGATGGAGATATGGTCTGAGAAATGCATCATTAGGTAATTTTGTCATTGTGTGAACATCGTAGAGTGTGCTTACGTAAACCTAGATGGTACAGCCTGCTACACACATAGGCTAGGGCCATTTGCTCCCAGGCTACAAACCTGTACAGCATGTTACTATATTGAACACTGTAGGCAATCGTAACACAATGGTATTGGTGTATCTAAACATAGAGAAGGTACAGTAAAAATACGATACTGTAATCTCATGGGACCACTGCCCTGTGTGTGGGTCACCATTGATGGAAACACTGTTAGGTGGTGCATGACTGTACAATGAAAGTAGATGGTATCTGTTTCAGGTGCTAAGAAGAAGAGTTTCTCTGCTTCACTGGAGTGTACCAGGAGGTGCTGGCTGAGTCCAGGGGTTCAAAAAGCCTCCTTTAAGGAAACAATGAATGAACAGCAGAGGGAAGTGGGGCATTCTCAAAAGACCTGATCCACATAATATATAGAGATTAATTTGGGAGAAAAAACTCATCTCAGATATACATTTAGTGACAAGTTGGGAATGTACAGGTTGTTAAATATAGAAATTATATCCTCTAAGTGTATATCTGAGGATACAAAACTATATTGGGGCCAAAAGTGGAAAAGGAATCATAGTAATTTTCCTGGATATATGGAGGTGTAAATGTCTCTGTAATGATAACTGGAATACCAAAAAAAGCTTTGTGAGAAAGGTTGGCATGTTTTGCTTTTCCAAAGTGTGTTTCTAAATCACTCCATAGGAACAATTCTTACTGCCTCAGGAGCACTTGGCTTGCTCATTGTTTACTCAACAGCTGCAAAACAGCTTGTTTCCTTTTTATTTTAGCTCCAGAATTCAGAGACTTAAGTGTCAGTCATGCCCCTCATGTGTCATCGCTGTCATCAGTCTGCACACGTCTTTCACTTTTTTACATATTTTTCTCTTTCTTCCTTGAGTCTCCTGCCCACCCCACATATGT
This sequence comes from Cheracebus regulus, assembly GCA_963574635.1. Taxonomy (NCBI): domain Eukaryota; kingdom Metazoa; phylum Chordata; class Mammalia; order Primates; family Pitheciidae; genus Cheracebus; species Cheracebus regulus. The sequence goes on from CAUYQU010075222.1 coordinate 68,651, forward strand.
TTGCATGTAGGTATTTTCAATATATCTGCATGTGAGTTTTTGCTCTCCCACGCAACCTGTCCTCTCTCCTTATTTCTAGTCTCACCGGTCAGAACTCTCTTACTGGGTGTCAATGATTCCACCTCTGAGATATCTCTGGACTCCATCCTTTTGCCAGCCATCCTGCTACTCCCTGATTCAGACATTTCCTGGTCTATTGCAAATGATCTCTCTAAGTGGTCTCCCTAACCTCAGTCTTATTTATTTGCCAAATGTGGCCAATATAACCTTTCTAAAATACACATTTAAAAAACTTTCAGTGGTTCTTTGTTTTTAATGAAAGTTCTTAAGATGATTTCAAAGCTCTTTCCATTCTGACCCTGCCTGCAATCCTGGCACCACTGTGCCCTCTTCATAAGCACTCGCTTTCACTACCTACTGAGCTACTTGGAGTCCTCCTAATGTACCTCTTGTTTCTTGCCTTCATGCCATCGCACATGGTGTTCAAAAGCAAAGGTGACCAGAAAAAAGATACTTCAACTACAGAATCTGGCAAGAGCAAAGGCACAGAGGTCAATCAGGTAAAGAAGGTTTAGGAGAGCATTCCTAAAGAGTAACCAAGAATAAAATGTTGTGCATTTTAAACTATTTCTATAAGAATAAGGACACATGCACACGAATGTTCATTGCAGCACAGTTTACAATAGCAAAGACCTGGAACCAACCCAAATGCCCATCAATGATAGACTGGACAGGGACAATGTGGCACATATACACCATGGAATATTATGCAGCCATCAAAAATGATGAGTTTGCGTCCTTTGTAGGGACATGGATGAACCTGGAAGCCGTCATTCTCAGCAAACTGACACAAGAACAGAAAACCAAACACCACATTTTCTCACTCAGAGGCGAGTATCAAACAATGAGAACACATGGACACATGGCAGGGAGCATCAGACACTGGGGTCTGTTGTGGGGCTAGGGGAGAGACAGCAGGAGGTGGGGAGGCTGGGGAGGAATAACATGGGGAGAAATGCCAGATATAGGTGATGGTGGGATGGAGGCAGCAAATTACATTTCCATGTATGTACCTCTGCAACATTCCTGCATGATCTGCATATGTACCACAGAACCTAAAATGCAATTTAAAAAAATTGGCATAAAAGGGGCTACTGGCCTCATGCAAGTCCAAATTCCAACAAGGTAGTAATTAAATCTTAAAGCTCAAAAATGATCTCTTTTGGCCAAGCATGGTAGCTCATGCCTATAATCCAAGCACTTTGGGAGGCCAAGGTGAGCATATCACCAGGTTAAGAGATTGAGACCCTCCTAGCCAACATAGTGAAACCCTGTCTCTACTAAATATATATATATATATATATATATATATATATATGGTTCCACATAAATAGTTGAGCATGGTGGTGTACAACTGTAGTCCCAGCTACTCAGGAGGCTGAGGAAGGAGAATCACTTGAACTCAGGAGGCAGATGCTGCAGTGAGCCAAAATTGTGCCACTGTACTCCAGCCTGGTGATCAGGCGAGATTCTGTCTAAAAAAATAAAAAATAAAAAGATCTCCTTTGACTCCATGTCTCTCAGCCAGGTCATGGTGATGTGAGAGGTGGGCTCCCATGGCCTTGGGAAGCTCCATCCCTGTGGCTTTGTAGGGTATCACCCTCCTCCTGGCTGCTTTCACAGGCTGACATTAAGTGTTTGCAGCTTTGTCAGGCACATGGTGCAAGCCATTGATGAATCTATCATTCTGGGATCTGGAGGATGGTGGCCGTGTTATAGCTCCACTGGGCAATGCCCCAGTGAGGCTCTGTGTGGGGGCTCCAACCCCATGTTTTCCTTCCACACTTCTTTAGCAGAGGTTCTCCATGAGAGCTCCATCCCTGCAGCAAACTTCTGCCTGAACATCTAGGCATTTCCATACATCCTCTGAAATCTAGGCAGAGATTCCCCAACCTCAATTCTTGACTTCCGTGCTTCTACAGGCCGAACACCATGTGGAAGCCACCAAGGCTTGGGGCTTGCACTTTCTGAAGCAATTGCCCAAGCTGTGCCTTGGCACCTTTTAGCCAAGGTTAGAGATGAAGCAACTGGAATTCCAGGAACCATGTTTCGAGGCGGCATACAGCAGGGGTCCCTGGGCCAGGCACAGAAAACCGTTTTTCCCACATAGGCCTCTGGTCCTGTGATGGGAGAGGCATCTGTGTAGACCTCTGACATGCCCTGGAGACATTTTCCTCATTGTCTTGGTGCTTAACATTAGGCTTCTCTTTTCTTGTGCAAATTTCTGCTGTGGACTCAAATTTCTTCCCAGAAAATGGGTTTTTCTTTTCTATTGCATTGTCAGCCTGCAAATTTTCCAAACTTTTATGCTCTGCTTCCTCTAGAATGCTTTGCAACTTAGATTTTTTTTTCCACCAGCTACTCTAAATCATCTCTCTCAAGTTCAAAGTTCCACAGATCTCTGAGACAAGGGCAAAATGCTGCTAATCTCTTTGCTAAAGCATAACAGGGGCTACCTTTGCTCCTATTTCCAACAAGTTCCTCATCTCCATCTGAGACCACCTCAGCCTGGACTTTATTGTCCATATCACTATCAGCATTTTGGTCAAAGACATTCAAGAAGAATTTGGGAAGTTCCAAACTTTCCCACATCTTTCTGTCTTCTGAGCCCTGCAAGTCTCTAGGAAGTTCCAAATTTTCTACTTTTTCCTGTATTCTTCTGAGCCCTCCAAACTGTTCCAACCTCTGCCGGTTACCCAGTTTCAAAGTTGCTTCTACATTTTTGAGGATCTTTGCAGCAGCATCCCACTATGCCAAGTACCAATTTACTGTATTAGTCTATTCTCCTGCTATTAATAAAGACATATCCAAGACTGGGTCATTTATATAGGAAAGAGTTCAACATGGCTGGGTAGGTGCAGGTATCTTAGAATTATGACACAAGGGGAAGCAAACATGTTCTTCTTCTCATGGTGGTAGGAAAGAGAAGTGCTGAGCAAAAGGGACAAAAACCCATCTAAAAATTCCCAGATCTCATGAGAACTCACACACTATCATGAGAACAACATGGTGGAAACCACCCCCATGATTTAATTACCTCCTACCAGGTCCTGCCCTTGATATGTGGGAATTATTACAATTCAAGGTGAGATTTGGGTGGGCATAGAGTCAAACCATGTTAGCATGTGAAATAAAAAAATCTTTAAAAGTTAATTACTTCCAAGATACAATAAGGATACAGACACTTGGTAAATATCCCCATTCCAACTGGGAAAAATCAGTCAAAAGAAGAGGGCTACAGGTTTTGTGCAATTCTAAAACCTATCAGGGCAGTCATTAAATCTTAAAGCTTAAAAATAATTTCTTTTGACTCTGTGTCTCACTTCTATGGCATCAAGGGGTAGACTCCCAAGGCCTTGGACAGCTCTGCCCCTGTGGCTTACCAGGATTCAGCTCCAGTGGCTGCTCTCATGGTCTAGTATTGAGTGCCTGTGACTTTTCCAGGTGCATGGTGCAATCTGCTGGTGGCTTTATCTTTCTGTGATCTGGAGGATGGCAGCCCTCTTCTCAGAGCTTCACTAGGCAGTGTCCCAGTGGAAAATCTATGTGGGGGCTCCAGTCCCACATTTTCCCTCTTCACTGCCTTACATGTTCTCCATGTGGGCTCTGCTCCTGCCACAGGCCTCTTCATGGATACCCAGGCTTTTCTAAACATCATCTAAAATCTAGACAGAGCCTCCCAAGCCTCAACTCTTGCACTCTGTGCACCTGCAGGCTTAACACCATGTGAAAGCCACCAAGTCATATGGCTTGTGCCTTCTGAAGCAGTGACCCCAGCTTTACCTGGTCCCCATTGAGCTATGGCTGGAGGTTGAGCAGCTGAGATACAGGGAGCTGTGTCCAGAGACTACGCAGGAAAGTGGGGCCCAGGGTCTGACTCACAAAACCATTCTGTCCTGTTCTCCAGGCTCCCAGACCTGTGATGGGAGGGGCTGTCTCTAAGGTCTCTGAAATGCCTTCCAGGTCCTTTCCTCATTGTCTTGGCTATCAGCATTTGCCTTCCTTTTAGTTGTGCAAATTTCTGCATCCTGCTTGAATTCCTCCCCTGAAAATGGTTTTCTTTTTTCTACCATGTGTTCAAGCTGCAAATTTTACGAACTTTTGTGCTTTGCTTCCCTTTAAATGTAAGTTCCTGTTACATATCATTTCTTTGCTCACCCATATGAGTTTGGGCTGGTTGAAGCAGCCAGGCCACATCTTCAACATTTTACTGCTTAGATATTTATTCTACCACAAACCATAAATTATCGCTCTCAGGTTAAAAGTTCCACAGATCCCTAGAGCAGAGGCACAATGCTGCCAGGTTCTTTACTAATGTATAACAAAAGTCACCTTTGCTCCAGTTCCGCATTCCTCATTCCCACCTGAGATCTCCTCAGCCTGGACCTCATTGTCCACATTACTATCAGCATTTTGGTCAAAACTGTTTAACAAATCTCTAGGAAGTTTCAAACTTTTCTTCATTTTGCTGTCTTCTGAGTCCTCCAAACTGTTCTAACCTTTGCCCTTTACCCAGTTCCAAAGCTGCTTCCACATTTTCAGGAATTTTTGTAACAATGCCCCACTTCTCTGGTACCAATTTTTTGTATAAGTTTATTCTTACATTGCTAAAAAATATACCTGATAGTGATAATTTATAAAGAAACAAGGTTTAATTGTCTCATGGTTCTGCAGATTGTGTAGAAAGCATAGCAGCATCTTCTCATCTTCCGTAGAGGCTTCAGTAAACCCATAATCATGGCAATAGGTGAAAGGGGAAGCAGGCACATCTTACATGGCTGCAGCAGGAGCAAGAGAGAGCGAGTGGGAAGCTTCTTCACACTTGAAAAGAAACAGATATTATGAGAACTCGCTCACTATCATGAGAACTTACTGAGGGAGATGATGTTAAATCACTCATGAGAAACTGTCCTGTGATCTAATCACATTTTCACCAGGCTCCACCTCCAACACTGAGAATTACAATTGAACATGACATTTGGGTGGGAACACAGATCCTTAGGAAGGATAAATAATTTTCACCAAGGTCAATAATTTTGTTAAGTCAAGATAAAATTTCACCTGAGTCTGACTCCAAAGACAACATTGCCTTTGGAGTGGAAAGTGGAAAGAGCTGGATATTTCATATGTAACTTTTCCTTTATTCATTGTATTTAGGTAATCACAGTTTCTTACTTTCTAGATATATATATAAGCTATGACAAGCATAGGACTATATGAAGCTCTTGGTGTTAAAAACTGCCAGTAACAAATAAATGAATAGTTTATAGAAATGTTGTGGTCTTAGCATCGCACTTCACAGTTATGGTTGGGAGAATAGTGGCAGTGACTGGTGAATAAATAATGGATCTTTGAAAATGGTCCTTTCCATGGGCCAACAGATTGCACCATTCACCACTGAATTCATCCAAAAGTAGAATTCAGTTTAGGTGAGATAACACAATTTGGGGGAATTAATATATTTAAAAAATGTATCAGGATTCCAAACAAGTCATCCATGTGTGGGGAACATATTAAATAAAGGAACAGAGTAGGGTTTTGCACTTTTTAATTATCAAAGGAAAATAAATACAAATAAATCATTAAAGGCTCTCCAATGTGTGGTTAAGGCACAGGAAATTGTAGCTGAATAAACCTACACATTCTACAGACATATGATGTAATTGCCATAAAAGCATGATAAATTTCGGCTACATGTGCAGGAGTATGAAATCTGACATAATATAAAAGATAGTCCTGTCATACTTCCTTAAAAATAACTTTCTTAAGTAATACTGATAGACAACAAACTGAATATAATTTTGAGTATGACTTGTAAATTAAAAATATGTATATACATGTGAAACTCTAACAACATGCAAGATAACAAGCATATCTGTTATTTCCATGTAACTCCTCATGCCCCTTTTAAACATTTTCCTTTCCTTTCTGCCCCTTTCTTTTCCATGCAACCATTGGTCTGCTTTCTATCACTATAGATGCATTCTCTGATGTTCTCAATAAACACATCCAGACATTCTTCCTATTCTTCTCTTTGGCTTCTTTTACCCAGCAATGTTATTTTGGATTTAATCTATGCCATTGTGTCTGCAAATATCACATTCTTTTTTATCGCTGAATTTGATTTTTATTGTATGAATATACAACCATTTATTTATCCATAAATATGTTGCTGAAAATTTCTTTCTAGTTTTTGGCTATTTTAAGTAAAGCTTCTATGAACACTAATGTACAAGTCTTTGTATATACATATACTTTTATTTCTCTTGAATAAATATCTAAAAATGGAATAGCTGTATCAGAGGTAGATATATATATATTTTAAGAATATATCAAACTATCATAAAAGTAATTTTGCCATTTATGTTTTTAGCAGCAGAGGATGGGAGTTCCATATACTTTACTTCCTTGCCAATTTTTTTATTTTTCTTTTTAAATTGTAACCATTCTAATAATAAAGAAGCAGAGTGATTTACATATTTATCACACATGAATGTGGCCATATTACATTGAAGGAATTTTAAGGAAGCCATCCAAAATATGAGATGCCATTAAAGTGAGGGGAGGAGACAGAAAAGAGCATGACCATGGTAAATGTCTTGGAGGAAATATCCTTTGCATAACATGTGTGCCGTCAAAATTAAGCATAGGAAGATGAGGTGTGGGAAGTAACTTTGGGAAGGCTTTTAAGGGGCAGTCAAGAAATGCCCTCTTTTCTCCACCTTGTTCCCTCATCATTTCCATCACACCCCCATGTCATGGAAGAAAATATCAGAAACGGTGCTTTATAATGTGTAAGCCACCCCAGGACCATCACTGGCCAGGAGGTGTACCTGACTGAGCAAAGTCAACTGGAGTGGTGGCTCTTCAGTTTCCTGAAAAGTGGTGTATATAGGAAGGTCAGGAACCCTAGGTGAGCCCACTGGGAGGCAGGGGCATTGCTAAGGTGACCAGAAAAGACAAGTGCCTAGCAGGGTTATAGAACAACTAACCTTAAACATAGTAGTGAAGAAGAAAAAGACCCAGAGGAGGTGTCAGTGTGACACAAGCCAGTCTAGGCTTATTCTCTTCTTCCTCATAGACTCCCCTCATGACTCCTGCTATGCCCTTGCCTTTCACAAGCTCACAACCCCCCTCCTCAGCCTTCACTGTTTCACATGAAGCTTCTCTTCCCATCTATACCCCACCCTCTTCCTCCAAACCAATGTCCTTCTGGGATCACCATGCTGTCTTTCCATTTATAGAAGACAGCCATCAGGGTGAAAATATTTCTTCAAGGGAGTTCAAGAAAAAAAAAATTGTTCTCAAACAAGTATCATTCCTTCAAGAAAGCCCACAAGAGAAAGAGGGCCAACATGATTTTGCCATTACCATGAAGTGAATAAGAACGTCAATCAAAATCAGCCAGCTATGAACAAAGAGATCCTGAACAGTTACAGTACTTCAAGTAATGAACTGTATAGCCAGTAATTGCTGAGCAAGGGTCACCAGGCTCAGAAATATCTGTGGTATCTTCAAAGGGCTTTGCTGCTGAGAAATAGTCAACTACATTGGGTCTAACCCTTACAACAGTATAGAAGGATGGTGATTACATTATAATCAGCAAGTTGCAAAAATCTCCTCTTCCTATAGGATGTGTGTGTATCTTTATGTGTTCCCTGGTGTTGGGGAGGGAAGGAAAAAAAGAGGCACATGAGAAGGGAGAAAAGTAGTGTTCTGTAGGGTTGGGAGCCAGGCTGGCAAGTCTACAGTTAGCCAGACATTGACGGATAAGAACTGGATCAGGACTGAGCACTTAAGACAAATCTCCTCTTGAAATCTTTATCAGACTGGCAAGTATAGGAACTGGATTTTTCTCAGTATGTTTGGGTAGGGGTGATATCAGGATTTAGACTGACCTAGGTGATATAATGTTTTGATGTGTGCAGGGTAATGATAACACTTCCCAATCCTCAATAAAATATTAGCAAACTGAAACCATCACCATGTCAGAAAGGCAGTACACAAGAATAAAATGTATTTGACACCAGGGATGCAAGGATAGTTGAACACATGGAAATCAATAAATATCACCCATCACATAAACAGAATTAAGAGCACTCCCCCAAAAAGAGGTAGACGAAGAAATCTCACCCACAGGCCACCTACTTAATAATGGTATTTGTTGAGCCACACTACATGCTGTAAGCAACTAGCAGTCCTTAGAAGGACTAAATAATACCCTAAGAAAAGTTACTGATAGCATTCTCAAGAACTGTAATAATGGTATTTGAGACCATATATCCAACATGTATTAGGTCACTTTCTTTACAAGAAACGGAGTAAAATGCTAACCTATTGAGGGTGGGGCAGTCAAAAACTTCAATATCATATAGGCTTATTCGTACAAAATGTATAATATAGGCAAATCTATAGTCAGAAAATACATTTGTGGTTATTTATGGTTGGGGTTTGGGTGGAGGAATAGGAAGGCAATAGCTAACATGTATGTGCTTTCCCTTCAATGTGATGAAAATATTCTAATATTCACTGGGTGTGGCCGCATATATCTTTGAATATACTAAACACTGTCGACTTTTACACTTTTAATGGTTAAATTTCATGAAATATAAATTATATTTCTATAAAATGGTCTAAAGAAAGAAACAGGGAGGGAGGGGGAATGGGAGCGAGAGAGGATAAAAAGGAAGGAAAGAAGAAAGAGAGAAAGGAAGGAAGAGAGGAAGGAAGGAAAAGGGGAAGGAAGGAAGGAAGAAGAGCGGGAGGGAGAAAGGAAAGGAGGGAGGGAGAAAGGAAGGGAGGGACGGAGGAAGGAAAGAAGGAAGGAAGGAAGGAAAGGGAGGAAGTGGGGAAGGAAAGAAAGGTGAGAGAAACAGAAGGAGGGAGGGAGGAAGGGAAGAAGGAAGGAAGGAAGGGAGGGAGGGAGGGAGGGAGGGAGGGAGGGAGCCTGGGGTGTAACCTAAGCTAGGAACACTTTCTGGATTATTTTCTAAGACATGTTCACATGCAGTCTTTTATCTACAGAGTCACTGAGGTCCCAGGAAATTCTCATTCAATTCCCCTTTTGTGCAGCTACACACTCTCTTCCACTGATCATTGGCATTCTTGGTCCATCTCAACTGCCAGTCATCAGTCACCAACCCCACTGATTTGCACAGCCCCAGCCTCTATAGAGGGGGTGCACTGGACAAAGAGGTAAAAAACAAGCCTCCAGCAGGCATCAGGAAGCTTTCAGCCCTGGACATGGCAAGTTTACAATGAATCACTAGAGTAGTCAAGAGTGTTGTGCACCCAAAATAATGTAGCAGAGCCAGTTATGCTCTTACCAATGGAAAGCAGGGGAGATTCTAAGGTAGGGTGAAGTGTCAGACAGGGTACTGATTAAGTCCAGTAGACCTGCCTGCCTACTCAAATCACTCTGTAACTTCCAGCTGGTAATAATATTGTAGAGACTTCTCAAGTTTATTCACAAAAGTTGTCCTGTACCAGTCCCATCATGACCCATATCCCTCATCATTTATCATTTTTCCTTTTGGACCTTTCTCCTCACTACACTGATCCCTTGATTCAGAGCCTTCAGTGCCAGCTGGCCTTCAGCTCTCTGAACTTGAAGTTTTCTATGTAATCTCATTCCTGGACTCTGGCTCAAGCAACCGTTCCACCTCAGCCTCCTGAGTAGCTGGGATCACAGGCCCATATCATCTCACTGGGTTAATTTTTTAAAATTTTTGCAGAGACAAGGTCTCACCATGTTGCCCAGGATTGCCTTGAACTCCTGGTCTCAAGCAATCCTCCTACGCCTGGCCCAGATTTTTAAATCATGCCCACAAGGAATCATGTTACTAAGGACATCATTGCACAAATTCAGCTTTATAGAGCTGAAGAATTAAGTTAATGTTCTTTTTAATGGAAAAATGAAGAAATACAAATTAAAACAATAATGAGACAACATCTTTACAGCAGTAATTTTGATAAAAAATTTGAAGATTGATAAAATGTTTGTTAAAGTGCAAGCTATTATATACATTAATTTCTGAGAAAATGAATATGTATAACATTTTTGAAACATAATTTCAGCAATATTTATAAAAATTTAAAATATTCACACTGTCTACAGTAATCACTTTTCTCATTAATATGCATTTTTATGAGAAAACACAAATAGATGTCCAATGATTCATGTTTAAAGATATTGTTTTTATTTCTATTAATCATAGCAGCAAATGGGTTACAACTTATTTGTCTATCACAAGGAGAATGATTTAGTTAATTAATTCTAAAGTATGTACATACCATACATGCTGTCACGGAAAGGTCCTGCACCCATTTTATTAAGTGGTAAGGCAAGTGACAGATCAATATGTTCATAATTACCCATTTATGTTAAAAAATGTATTTTTATAGTACATCTTTTTCTGAAAAAGCCTAGAATACGCTTTAAAACAATACACACCAGATTGTTAATTATAGATACCTATGAAGAAGGTGCTCAATGTTGGAGCAGTTTTGTAAAGCTGAGAATTGTGATTGATCCTTGTTTGCCAATTGTTTTGCAGTAAGAATGCATAGACTACTATCTTTGCAATTAAAATATTTAAATACTCCTCACAACAAAAAGGATAGCCATGCTATTATTGAGTTAAAGTAACTGTGAACTGATATGGCAAGTAAAATCTGAAATGGACTGCCTTCAGACTCCAAGAGTTTACTTTTGTGCAGACTTAACGTGATGTTGGTTGGCAGGGGCTCTCTGCTGTCAGGTGACCCAGGAATCCAGACTGTTTTCATCTTGTAGCTCCACATCTCAATACGGATTGTCATGTTTGCTGCTGAAACGAAGAGAAAGTGTGGGAATGGTGTACTGGCTTCTGCCTAGCTACAAGCAGACCACTCAGGAAAAAGTATGAATACATGATGTGAATGAGCACTTGTAGTCTCTCTCAGAAGCTGTCACACAGTGGGTGCTTAATAAAAAGCAACTACTATAACTTATTATAACAATCACCATTTCTTGGAGGAGTTTCTGAGAAAGTCATATTTGCTCTGAAATTCACCAAATTCTTTAAGGGCCTGCCATGTGACAAATGCTTTCACACAGAGAGTCACGTCCAATTTTCAAAGGATCATGTAAATGTTAGCAGGGAGCATTTGTCCCTTTACACTCAATAGCACTTTTTCACATAGCCCTTTGCAATAATCCCTATAATCTCAGCAGGCTGTGAATTTTCTTCTTTTTGATACATGGTTAAAATTGTAACTTGTGACTGTCTGCTAGAGTTTTCATGACTGAACTTGCTTGAACACCTGTACTGGTGGTATCAGGCAAACTGCAAAATAGGATTTTCCTGTGGGGCAGGTATATAGTCCAGAGGCAGTAAAAGGATGATCAATTTATTTTTATTTTAATAATAGGACTAGTTTTAGTATCAATAATCTAATTTTCACCTTCTAGGATGATTTTTAGGGTTTTAAGCAGTTCAGCATCAGGAGAAGTTTGTTTATAAGATGTTTGCTTTTATTGTGGCATTAAGAGAGAAATGCCCCTGTAGTACATAGGAGTAAGAATTGTTTTTAGTCTCTCTAAAAAATGACTTGGTAATTGAATCAAAATATAAAATGTGCATCTCTTCTGATATACAAATTTTACTTCTGAGAATATATCCTAATGATATGCCATATATAATCCCAGAATTATGTATACCATACAGAATATATAAACAAACTAAATAGCTATTAACAGGTAAAAACGACTGGTGGGATTTGATGGTGTGATTTCTCACAGAAAGTTCTCCACTCCCAGACATGGGTCCCTTGTCTTCCTGCCTCAGAAGCACAGCAGCAGGCATCATGGGAAGGTGAAGAGCTTCCCCAAGGATGACCCTTCCAAGTCAGTCCACCTCACAGCCTTCCTGAGATACAAAGCTGGCATGACCCATATCATGCGGAAGTTCACAGGCCAGGACCCAAGGTGAACAAGAAGGAACTGGTAGAGGCTGTGACCTGAGACACCACCTATGGTGGTTGTGAGCATTGTGGGCTATATGGAAACCAGCCCAAGTCCTCCAGAACTTTGAGACCATCTTCACTGAGCACATCAGTGATTAGTGCAAGAGGCCTTTCTATAAGAACTGGCATAAATCTAAGAAGAAAGCCACCACACCCAGCTAATTTTTAGTAGAGACAGGGTTTCACTATATTGGCCAGGATGGTCTCAATCTCCTGATCTCATGGTCCACCCACTTCCACCTCTCAAAGTGCTGGGATTACAGGTGTGAGCAACTGCACCCGGTCCTACCTTTTTTGTTTTAGTAGTCTGCTTTCTTAGGCTTTCATATTTAATGGCATGATATTTATAAAAACAACTCTTTATTGTATACATCCTCAAATGTTTACACCAGTAAAGAGAATAATATAATAAACCCAAAATACCTGACATTCACCATCAACAATCATCATGGCATGTGTTTCCATCTGTACTCACGTTTTAGTCTCTTTTCATTCAAAATCATTTTATCTGCTCTATTTCCCTTTACTTTTCCATATGAATTTTAGAATCATCTTGTCAAAATCAATAAAAATGCTGTTGATATTTTGATTGGAATGGTGTTCAATCTATAGATCAGTTTGGAGATAGTGGATATATTTACTATTTTGAATAGTCTAATCCATGAATAAGCCTCTTTATTTATTCAGGTTTACTTTAATTTCTTTAATCATGGGTTTTCAGTTTTTAACATACAGATATTTGACATGTTTTGTCAGATTCATACGTCAGTATTTCCATTTTGGAATTATTGTAAATGGTATTTCCTTTTAAAAATTTCACCTTAAATTTGTACATTGGCAGTATATAAAAATTGGATTGATTTTTATTTGTTAACCTTGTATCCAGTGACTGTTTTTCAAGTTTGTTATTTCTAGGTGTCATGCTGAAATTTGAGCGTAGATATTTGTCTAGTGGATGTAGATCTGAAGAGGGAGGTATCACTGTAATCCTCTACATAGTATTCTTTAAAGCTATTTTCAAGCCAGAATAGGCAAATTTAATGGCCTCAGGGGATTGATAAAACATATGGAGGTTCAAGATTTCCAAGTGCATTTACCCAGCTGTCACTATCCCATATTCCAACATCCATCTGCTTTCCTATTAGGCCACTGATTTTGGCACAGTGCATTTAGCAAGAATGATAATTCATTCAACTTTCTCTACAATTGTACTACTCACAATTAAGTCTTGCATTTGATATGTCAGCCCTGAATCAAATTAAGATGAGAGTTTCTTTAAATGTTGCTAAGGAAGACCTGTAACTTCTTATACTTTGCTTTGAATTGGTAATGAATTGACTTTAACCTGAGTTTTTTTTGTGTGTTTTTTTTTTATTTTAATTTTTTATTTTTATTTTGGAAGTAGAGTCTAGCTCTTGTCACTCAGGCTGGAGTGCAATAGCAGGATCTTGGCTCACTGCAACCTCTGCCTTACCTGGTTCCCGCTTCAGCCTCCCAAGTAGCTGAGATTACAGGCACCCACCACCATGCCCAGCTAACTTTTTTGTATTTTTAGTAGAGACGGAGTTTCACCATGTTGGCCAGGCTGGTCTCAAACCCATGACCTCAGGTGATCCACCCGCCTGGGCCTCCCAAAGTGCTGGGATTGCAGGTATGAACCACTGCGCCTGGCCCTATCCTTCTAATTTTTCTCTTCAAAGCTTCACTGGCAATCAACAATGACCACCCAATTTCACAATTCTTACCGTTAATATCTCTCCCTTTTCTCTTAAATTCCACAGATACTGCACAAGCAAATACATCCCCTGTTACTTGTATCTTAGTTCATTAAAGGAGAGTGAATAACTTAACTGCATTGTCACGGCATCCCAGGGAATATCAGTGTTCAGCCTACTACTGGAAATTATCCAGTCAGCTATGAGTGGCTGAACTCCATACCTCCATACTTAGAGTTGGCTTCCTAGGAACATTCATGATATCAACTATCTTAGCTTGGGTATTTTTTATTGCATTTTAGGTTTTGGGGTACATGTGAAGAACATGCAAGATTGTTGCATAGGTACGCACATGGCAGTGTGATTTGCTGCCTTCCTCCCCATCACCCCATCTGGCATTTCTCCCCATGCTATCTCTCCCCAACTCCCCACCCCGCACTGTCCCGCCCGTATTTTCACCAACAGACCCCAGTATGTGATGCTCCCTTCCCTATGTCCATGTGTTCTCATTGTTCAACACCCACCTATGAGTGAGAACATGCGGTGTTTGATTTTCTGTCCTTGTGTCAGTTTGCTGAGAATGATGGTTTCCAGGTTCATCCACGTCCTTACAAAGAACACAAACTCATTTTTTATGGCTGTATAGTATTGCGTGGTGTATATGTGCCACATTTTCCCTGTCCATTCTATCATCGATGGGCATTTGGGTTAGTTCCAGTTCTTTGCTATTGTAAACAGTGCTGCAATGAACATTCATGTGCATGTGTCCTTATAGCAGAATGACTTATAATCCTTTGGATATATACCCAGTAATGGGATTGCTGGGTCAAATGGAATGTCTATTTCTAGGTCCTTGAGGAATCGCCACACTGTCTTCCACAATGGTTGAACTAGTTTACACTCCTACCAACAGTGTAAAAGATTAGGAACACTCTTACACAGTTGGTGGGAGTGTAAATTAGTTCAACCATTGTGGAAGACAGTGTGGCGATTTCTCAAGGACCTAGAAAGAGAAATTCCATTTGACCCAGCAATCCCATTACTGGGTATATACCCAAAGGACTATAAATCGTTCTATAAAGACACATGCACACGTATGTTCATTGCAGTCCTGTGTACAATAGCAATGACCGGGAACCAACCCAAATGCCCATCAATGATAGACTGGACAAAGAAAATGTGGCACATATACACCATGGAATACTATGCTGCCATAAAAAATGATAAGTTCGTGTCCTTTGTAGGGACTCGGATGAATCTGGAAACCATCATTTTCAGCAAGCTGACACAGGAACAGAAAGTCAAACACTGCATGTTCTCACTCATAGGTGGGTGTTGAACAATGAGAACAGGTGAACTCCGGGAGAGGAGCATCACACATTGGGTGCAGTTGGGGGACGGATAGGGGAGAGACAGTGGGCGGTGGGGGGGATAGGAGGTGGGGAGGGTGGGGAGGGATAACATTGGGAGAAATGCCAGATATAGTATGCACCTAAAGTAAAATAATAATAATAATAATAATAATAATAATAATAATAATAATTGCCAGTACATTTAAATTACATTGCAATAAAAGAACAATTTCTGTATATGGACATTAAGGCTTAGTTTCTGAAATTAGGTCTTTGCAAACCAACCCATTTTGTATATAAAACAATTAGCTTTTGAATGCATAGAATTTGTTAAAGTAGCAGTAAAAACCCCACTTTCAAAAACATTCATTTATGAGTTCCATAACAACTTTGGCATGACCCTTCTCACCCTGCTCAAATCACCCAGCTCGCAGAAGGGGCAGAAACACATTCAGCGATGTGCCATGTGGCATACAAATAGAGAATTTAAGCATGGAAGGGAATTACATCAATACTATTTAAACAGTGAGAAAAAAAAATTTTTGTAAAAGAGCAGCAGAAGTAGAAAGATACAACCAGAGGGTTTCCTTTTCACTTACTGTGATGGCTGACAGAGCTACAGCTGGAGAAAAGCCCCTTCCAGTGCTGGAGGTGGCCCTGGGTCAGTGGTATACAGACCCAGTCTCTACTTACCGACCCAGGAGCAGCTGTGGGGCCAACATATTTCTACAGAAACAACTGCTCAAACTGAATTTCAACCTGCTTTCAAAAATGATTTAAAAATAACAAAATATGAATGAGATTCTATTTCTGATAAATAATTTAAATTAAAAAGCAAATTTAAGAATGCAGTTGCCTCATCTTCATGGTAGTTATGCTCTAAAAAGTCACTGTAACACCTAATAGTGGATATGGAGCCATTGCTCCTAGGGAATTACATGGGTAAGGTCCCTTGAACCTCTATTCACATCTCCATCAACTCATCAGTACATCCTTTTTTTTTTTTGAGACAGAGTCTCACTCTGTGGCCTAGACTGGAGTGCAATGGCGTGATGTCAGCTCATTGCAACCTCCGCCTCATGGGTTCAAGTGATTCTCCTGCCTCAGCCTCCTGAGTAACTGTGATTCCAGGCACACGCCACCATGCTCGGCTAATTTTTGTACTTTTAGTAGAGATGGGGTTTCACCATGTTGGTCAGGCTGGTCTTGAACTCCTGACCTCAAGTGATCTGCCCGCCTTGGCCTCCCAAAGTGCTAGGATTATAGGTGTGAGCCACTGCACCCAGCCTACATCTTTGTTTTATGCCCGTTTCTGATTAAAGACTCCTGATTCAATATATAATGTTGATTCATTAACATTGAACTCATGGCCAACAGCACTGATTCCATGCTTGAATGAAGCTTCTCTAACACACACACTGCAAGCAGAATTCTTGGGCTTAGGAACACCAGATAGTGCTTCAGCACTCCCCTTGGGAATCCTTAAAACTGTAGAATCACCAATGAAAAGCACAAGAAATGAGAAAAACACAGCACTCATAGGCTTCAAAAAGGACACAGGCTTACAATATGAGAGCTGGAGCCAGCCAGCAGGGAGAGCATGGCTCTGTATGACCTCAGTTGGAGACAGACATTTTTCACTGTTCTGGGCATGTCCATGAATGACTGTGGGAATTCCGTGAGTATTGATGTGGGGGGAAGGAAGGTACAAGTAAATTTTAGTAAGTAGGTGAATTCACCACTACGAAATCAGCGAATAATGAGAATTGGATGGACCTGGAAAAAGCACACCATATACTCATATATTTGAGCTACTGTGAAAGTCAAAGTGAAAGCAATCAGCTGTTACTTTCTCCTTTTACCTGAAGGGATAGAGAATGTTTTCAATTTGTAGATGGGATCATTTCTGTTCATTGACATGGGTGGTATTTTCCTTGCTATTCACAAACTGACTCTGATTTGCAAGTTTCAGAATTTCTCACTGATGAATAATTCAGAGAAAAGGATGTATCCTTATTTCTGTATATTTATTTTCCTTCCAGTTTCCCTTAAATAAAGGGAATGTATTATGTTCATTCATGCCACTGTTTCATTCATGAAGTTATGTTTAGAAGTTAAAAAAAAAAGTCTCAGAAAATTTAGAAACACACATTTTAAAGGAAACTAACATAAATTAAATATTCTCATTATATTGCAATTGCTGTGATGGCAGATCAAATTCAAGGAATTCAGACATTTTGACAAACCATTATTAGGTATGGTAGGAATAGTCTAAGATTTGCATAGAGGGACATCATTTTAACCCGGGGCGTTCTTCCTAAACGAGGAACCCCAGAATAGGAGTATTATAAAAAATGCTTTACTAGTGAATCTGATCATCTGATTTGCTCTTTTAGTTGAGAATATCCTGCCCAAAGGACCAAGGCAGAAGCCCAGCTCTCAGCTTAACCTTCCCCTTTGTATTCTGAGCCTTTTCCAACCCCCTCCTTTCCAAGCTCTCTGCCCAATGAGCTCTGGCTTTCTAGAAAGTTCCTTCACATCTTCTTCGATGTGCATGTTCTTTCAGAAGTTTCCGTCACCCTCTTAATGAGAGAGAGCCTTTAGGAGTTCACCAGTAGTAAGGTTATTTTTTCAATGTTGCAAAGTGAAAGCTGTGTCAGGGGACAGGAATTGTATTTAGAATTTGCAAAGTTTTTCTTTACCAGAAATGGAGTCTCTATTTACAATTAAAGCTATGTGTATTGTTTAAAACTTGTTAAATGGCTTTTCACACAAATTAGAAGCAATTACTCTTGTATTTTGGGGGAAAAGTCTTGATGCTTCTAAACATGTGACTGAGGAACAAAGTGTAGGATTGCTTTCTAAGTTCTTGTTGAGCCTATCAACTTGATGGTACTTTGTCTTGCTGGGTGAAATGAAAAGCAATATTCTCAAGCTCAGGAAGAATTTGGGATAGAGGCTCATGTTACTGCTTATTATTGGTGGTGGTGTTTTCTGTGGTTTTGGCTTTGAGATTTTGAGAGTTACCATCAAAGATGAGGACATCTAAAGACTTCTCAAGTTTTTGTAATCTCCTCAGTACCACGGTCAGGATGAAGTCTGGAGGATGGGTTTGGAAAGAATGCTGTTCCTTCCACATCTGCCCCACACTCAGCATCGATGTGCTTGCACACAAGTTCTAGACGAAGTCTTCTGCTAAAGGAAGGGAGAGTAAGAAGGAACTAGGCAGCAATTTCCATGGTCTCATCTTAAACCTGCGGGAAGTTTAAATTAGTGGCCTTGGCTCTATGAGAACATCGGTTTCCTCAGGCCTTTGTATTAAGTGATACTTGACAACTTCTATTGAGCACTGTCATTAAAACAGCACCTCCTGAATCCCTCATATTATCTGTACTGCAAATAAAACTGATCAAGTGTGTTGAAGTTATAACTAATCTTCACCAGTCTTCACAGGTGCCAGAGAAAGCACGTAGAAGACTTCCTATTAAATCCCACAGAGAAATGACCTTTTCTGTTCTTTCATCTAAAATTGAACATTTTCTTTTAATTTTCCACCACTTTAAAAGTAATTTGAAAATCCCAATTGTGAGGCATGTTTGTGACTTTTTCATGGCTGTTTCAAAATCTGTAGCCATTTAGAAATATAATCGATTGTACTTCTTTTAACCTCAAGAAAGGCACACTCATTTTTCCCTTTCCTGGTAAACAATAATGTGCTGTTTTAATTCAAATGGGTGCCATCACAACGGGCAGCTGGAAAAGGAAAGGTAAATGGCCTTGGCCTCATTTACCTCTACCTACCTTTTCAGTCGATTCTATCCACGATTCAACTCTAGAATACACTTTACCCTAAGTGGTATATTGGGATACATTTACTTCACTCAGAAATATAATTTCTAAATCTTATCTTGATCCTTTTATTAGTTTTATAAATTGCATCTTCCCAACTTTTAACTAATTTTTTTTCAGTTTTAGGAAATGCATGTTTTTTTAAGTAAATCATTAAGCTAGTATGTCAGAAACTGCGTAGTGATGGTGAATTTTTGGTACTCTTCCTCCCTCTTGCAAAATTAATATCTTAGTAGTATTTAAAATCTAAAATCAGCCAGTCACGGTGGCTTACACCTATAATAACAGCACTTTGGGAGGCTGAGGCAGGCAGATCACTTGAGGCCAGGACTTCAAGATCAGCCTGGTCAACATGATGACACCCTGCCTTCTACCAAAAATGCAAAATTTATCCAGACATGATGGTGCATGCCTGTAATCCCAGCTACTCGGGAGGCTGAGGCGCAAGAATCCCTTGAACTGGGAGGTGGAGGTTGCAGTGAGCTGAGATCATGCCACTGCACTCCAGCCTATGTGATAGAGCAAGACTGTGTCTCAAAAATCATCATCATAAAATCTAACATCTTCATGAGTAGAAAAATTATATTTCAGGAGCTTCATAGTAACAGTTTTTAAATAACTGAATTCTTATCTATATTTATTTGTGGATTCCTACCAATGCAATAGCCACTGGAGTTTTAAAGGAATATGCTGCCATTCTACAGAGGAGAGCACAATCTCTAACACTATCAGAAAGACAAGTTAGGCAAACTCATACATTTTGAACCGACCCCATCCTCAAATTTCCTCTGTGGTGTTAATGGCATCTGAATGTTAATTTCATGTAACATAAATTGTGAGTCAAGCCCATTTTCAGTAGTAATTTCTTTTTCTTATTAGGAAGTGATCCTGAAAATAATCTATTGCTGTAAAGGTTTATGTTCTTTTCCAACAGTCTAATTACAAATTTAGGTTTATAAATGAGCTTGATTTTAAGTGTCCCCAAGTCATTTTACTTCTCCTTACTCCATTTTACAGTTACAGCAGGATCAAGGTAGAAAATGAGGAACATCTTTTGAAGTGGTTGTTTCTAATTAATATTAATCCATTCATGAATAATAATCAATTCAATGAAAAGAGACTCCTCAAAAAAAAAAAAGACAGAAATCTCTGTTAGAAACCAGAACTGTTCTTCTTTTATCCCAAATAATAGGTTTTCCTAAAAATGAAATATATTCTTTCATTAAAAAAAAAAAAAAAGAAGGAAAAGGATTCTTTTGGCCCCATCATGGCATGGCTTGTACCTTGGAAAATGTAAGTATCTGGTTGGTAAGATATTTGTTCTGTGTGATCAGAAAACCTAGAACTGGTTCTTTAAAATGTCTGCAATTGATTTCCAGTGCTCAGACCCAAGTGCAATATGAATACATAATTCTGTTATTTCTTTAAATACAATGTTAGATTACTTTGCAAGAGGACAAAATTTACTGTGTAACTACTAAAGACTGAAACCCAGTGTTATATCTGCATTGCTTTCATGTGTACCTTTTCTAATATTTATGTTTAATTTCTCCTCTTTCTTTTAAATGTATCGTATATCTTGGAAATTCTTCAGGGAATTGAGATGTATTTTGGGCTCGTTATTGATTGCTGAGGCTTGTTGAAATGGAATGTGTCTCCTGAGTGCCATTAATGCTGATAAATTAGAAGAGATGAATACTTTGCCTTCACATCATGCCTGATACTTCACCACTCGACACTCATGTTCCTTCACTCCCTTAATCCTGTGAAAGCTATTTGAGGCCATTATTGTATAATTTCCTCTGTGAAAAAGTCAAGAGCTGGGAGCGGACCAACTTGCACACAAAAAAGACTTAAGAACGTATCCAGAGATCAAAGATCATGGATGTGTCATAGCATGTGTCAAGATTTTGGGGTTCAGACAGATAGGAACATCCGTCTTTACTCTACCACTTACTAATTTGGTTGTTGCTTAACTTCTCTCAGCCTCTATTGTCTTATCTGTGCAATGAAATAATAATAATCTTTGCAGATTGCTAAGGAAAGTAAAAATAAATATACATACCTACCACCCTGTCACGCAGATAATAGCAACTTAAAAAAATTGTAGTGTCTGTGATTATACCGGGAAAATCTGGCATTCATCAGTGACTAAAAAGCTGTTACATACAAAGTGTCATATTTCATCCATTATATGATGCATGCATTTGCATATTTTAACATCTCCAAAATTGGGATGCTTCTTAGTGATGACATCTTTTTAAATTTAATGAAATGCAATATAATCCTTGTCTACTTCATTTAAAATAATAATGAAAAATATTTGCTAAATTTGAGCTCTTACTATGTGCTAAGCACTGAGCATTTTATGTAGATTGCTTGACCTAATTGTTGCAATCACTATAGGGTAGAACCCCTTTATGTAAGAGGCTAAGTATCTTTCACGTGGTTGGTGCCTGGGTAGGAAGCTGGAATAGTAGACTGAGTACAAGCATGTGAAATGAGGTATAACTGGGTTGCTTCTTAGCAGTTGTGTGATTTTAGGTAAGCATTTATCCTTTCACCTTTCTCACCAATACAATGATGTAAATATATTTACAATAAAGTCACTGCACTTAGTGTAAGACATGTCCTCTAGAACTAGGCTGCCTGCCTTTGAATATTTGTTTTGTTAATTATCACATATATGACCTTGACCATCAGTTGACCTAACCCCTATGAACCATTGTTTTCCCATCTGTAAAGTGAAGACAATAATTGAGCAACCTAATGGGTACATTGTGAAGAATAGACACATTAATATTTGCAAGCTCTTAGGAAACGCCCTGTCACTTATTAAGAGCCACTCGAGATTAACTACTATTATTATTAGGTAATACAGTCGTGAGGTGTAAGGGGAACTGTTTGTAAAGTATCTGCTGCTATGCAATGTTGGACCTGTTTGCCCCACGTGTTTCCTGAAGATGTAGGTACAAAACAATTCTAAAAGAGTTACAGCTTGAATTCACAAGGCATCTAGTAACTGCAGTGAAATAACCTGCAATTTATATTTAAAAATCTTTGTCTTCTTATTGTTTGTTTTTTTGTTAGCTTTGAGACTTACGTGTTGGGATTATTTTTAAACGTAGTTAACTTCCCCTAGGCACTGAGGGAGAAAGCAAAGCTGCTGGGTGATCAGAATCTACTCACCCCTTTGGCAATGCTTCTAGTGTTTGAATGCACATCTGAGTCTTCTACTGTGTTTGTGAAAATATAACTCCTGCCCCGACCACCTCTGATTTTGTTGGTTTGAGATAGGGACCTGCAAATTTTCATTTGAACAAGACCCAAGAGATTGTGAGGCTGCTGGTCCATAGACCACTCTCAGACGTGTCTAGGACTCCCCAGAGATATTGTACAAAAACCATTTCCCAAAAGGAGCAAAAGAGTATGTGATTTCGAGGAGCAATGGCACATGGTC
The DNA here is from genome assembly GCA_963574635.1 of Cheracebus regulus. NCBI lineage: Eukaryota > Metazoa > Chordata > Mammalia > Primates > Pitheciidae > Cheracebus > Cheracebus regulus. Next base: position 91,093 of record CAUYQU010075222.1, read on the forward strand.
TCACATGTATATTTTCGAGAGCTGAAGGGTTAGCGGCACTGGATAACTGTATCATTTATTTTCTCAAAATGAAGTTCCACATTCTACTTCCCAGTAATGACAGGCCATTTCCCCATTAAGGCAAACACCAATTTTCACAAATAAGCCATTTACTTTCTCCTTTATCTCTAAATAGATTTGTACTGTCCTCAGAAGATACTGTGCTTCTGTCCTTAACAGGTCATGTGATCAGTAGAAATGCTATTCTATAGATCACAAACACACAAACACACATACAAATATATATTTTTTCTGTGTTCCACTATAAATTTTATTAATTAAAAAAATCCCTTTTCAATTCTCTCTTTATATTTCCTGTTCCCAAGTAGTTGTTTGTCATTTGAGGGTAGACAACATGAAAACAGATTTGCTGCTGCTGACCCGCCCCTTACAAAGACGCAGGACTCATCTGTGTCTTCAGGCATCACCGTTACCATGCCCAATCTGTTCCTCTCTCCTACGTTTGCCTGTTGTCATCTGCATTCCGTTAAATGCCTCACTTACATTTGTTTCTTCCTTTTTTTCTTTTTCAGCTGGAGTCTTGCTCTGTTGCCCAGGCTGGAGTGCAGTGGTGTGATCTCGGCTCACAGCAACCTCCACCTCACAGGTTCAAGGGATTCTCCTGCCTCAGCCTCCCAAGTACCTGGGATCACAGGTGTCCACCAGCATGCCCAGCTAATTTTTGTATTTTTAGTAGAGATGGGGTTTCACCATGTTGACCAGGGTGGTCACGAACTCCTGACCTCAAGTGATCTGCCTCGGCCTCCCAAAGTGCTGGAATCATAGGCCTGAGCCACCGTGCCCAGGCTTTCCTTTTCTTTTTTAAATTATTAAGCTAGAAAATAAAATGTGAGAGGAAGAAAGCATTTACAGGAAGAGAGGAACAATTGTGCATATCACTGGCAGTGGAATAAAAATATAGTCGTTATATTTGAGGGTGTCCAGGGCCATGAGACTCTGTTCAGCTCCATTGTTTCCTTTTCATTTCCACCGTGGCCATCAGAAGACTTCATTTTGTCCATGTTCAGTTTTGGTGTTTTAATGTTTTCTTTACATTCCTGATCTATTTTTCTCATGAATCCAATTTTAATAAACAATGTTATCTTAAACAAACTACCCTACTTTATCACGAACTGCCATGGGGCAGCCTTTCAACCACTACATCTGTGCAGCTTGAATAAGTCACATGATCACAGTCCTGCAGCCCAGAAAAGACATTTACGTGAGACATTTGGATACGCAGAATGCCAGCTGATTTACAAAATGAAAGTTAGATTCAGGAAAAGTCTTGTTACTGCCCAATTTTTTCATCTCCTAATATCACCTCCCTGGAACACTTGTGTATATCTTTTTTTGGCCAACATGCTGGATAATGGCAGTGATTTCTAACAGACACTTGGTGCTAAGGACAGAAGGCCTAGACTCTTATCAATTGATGAACACAGAAGATGTCTTTTGACTGGATAAAGATACTTCCCATGAGCATACCTTGATGTAATTAAGACAGCGAGCAGATCGTCTAGGTGGTGGGGTGGTCTTTCACTTTTGGTATGTTTGAAAACACAGGACACAAAGGAGAGGCACAATAAACACAGTTAGCTTATGCAAATTAACCTAAACACCCTGTGTGTGTTTACATATGATTAAGCCAGCCTCTTCAGTGTTCTAGGGTAAGACTTTCTGAGTTTCTATTCCTAAATATGCTATATCACCTTGGGCAACTTACTTAACTTCTCTGTGCCTTGTTTTACTTATCTGCAAAATGGCAAAAATCATAGTACCCAAGGAGGTGGTGAGGATTAAAATTATATGTAATCTAAATTGTGCAGTATGTAATACATATACATATATAATTATACATGTATTTTATATATATAAAATCATGTGGGCACATACATATGATTAGTTGTATATAGGAAATATACACGTATACGTGATATATACATTATATATAGCATATATAGTATAGATGCATAGAGTGTATATTACATATACCATATATATACATGAGCTTTTTTATCCTTACCACTACCTGTGGTAGTATTATTTCATATATATACATACACACACACACACAAACTATATATGCACATATAAACTACACACACACACACACACACTCTCTCTCTCTCTCTCTCACACACATATATACGGTTTAGAGTGTTTCTCACAGAGAGTAAATGCTCAGCAAGTGTTTGATAGTTAGGAAATATCAAGGGTTCAAAATGCAACCAAGGATATAGCTCTATTACCAAAACAACTAGATGTTGCCATAGCCAGACAAGAAACACAATTAGCTTATCAAACACTATAGATTATGCCATAATTGGTCCACATATCCATGTATGCCAAAGTAGTTCATTCATTAGCCATGAGTGATCCAAACCAAGAGAATGAACACTATTGGAACAAATAGACCCTTTGTATTTTCTATAAGTTTTTTTGAAAGAGTGGTAATGGCAAGAGTTAATGGAGAAAATTCAAATATACTATCGTTTATTAAAAAAGCAATTCTATACAATTGAGTGAAACTATTTCTGGCAAAAAAAAAAAAATTGACAAAGAGACCAGATAGTAATATCTATGTTCTTAAGTATATTTTAATTGAATTAATTTTGTATTAAAATGTTACAAAACATGAAAAATGTCTCAGGATGGCAATAAGATGGTGGAAGATAAGTCCCAGTCCTTATTTCCACAACAATATGTAGGCCAAAATCTTTATGAGAACTCCAGAAAGCAGAGAAGAGGCTGCAGAACCCTGGATGAGTACAAAGATGAACAGCCTTATTGAAACAAACATACAGCATATGCAGATGCCATTTGTGACATCCATAACATAAAATAAGGGTGGAGAGATATGAAAGAGTAGAATTTTTGTGTACAATTGAAATTAAGTTGATAATGGTTTAAAATCAATTATTATAACCATAAAATGTTTTATGTTAGTTCTATGGTAACTATAAATAAAACACCTACAGAAGATATATAAAAGGAAATGTAAAAGGAATCAGAGCATGTCCATACAAAAAAATCAATGATGCAAAAAGGAAAGCAGTAAGAGTGAGGGAAAATACATATCTCTAACATCAAAGCTCCTAAATATATGAAGCACTGACAGAAGCAAAGGGAGAAATCAACATTAACACAATAATGGCAGAGATATTAACACCTTACTTTCAACAATGGATAGAACAATCAGACAGATGGTAAGTAAGGAAACAGACTATAGCAACACTGTAACCAATTGAACTTAACAGAGATGTATAAAACACTCTACCCCACAATAGCAAAATACACATTTTTCTTAAGTTCACAGAGAACATTCTCTAGGACAGATCACACATTAGGCCACAAAATAAATCTTAACAAATTTAAGAGGATTCAAATCATACCAATTATCTTTTTTGATCACAATGAAATAAGAAATCAATAGCAGTGGGAAAATGGAAATTTCACAACAATGTTAAAATTAAATAGCACACAGTTGAACAACTGAGTTAATAAAGAAATTGAAAGGGAAACTGACATGGTTTGACTCTGTTCCCACCCAAATCTGATCTTGAATTTTCACATGTTGTGGAAGGGACCTGGTGGGAGGTGATTGAATCATGGGGGTAGATCTTTCCCATGCTGTTTTCATGATAGTGAATAAGTCTCACAAGTTCTGATGGTTTTAAAAAGAGGAGTTCCCCTGCACAAATTCTCTCTTTGCTTACTGCCATCTATATAAGATGTGATTTGCTCCTTCTTGCCTTCTGCCATGATTGTGAGGCTTCCCCAGCCAAATGGAACTGTAAGTCCATTAAACCTCTTTATTTTGTAAATTGCCCAGTCTTGGGTATGTCTTTATCAGCAGCATGAAAACAGACTAATACAGAAGTAAAAAAATATATATATCTTGAGACAAATGAAGAGGAAAACATCCTAACAAAGCCTATGGGATGCAGCCAAAAGCAGCACCAACAGCAACAGTGATAGTGGTAAAAACCTCTATTCAAAAGAAGACAGATCTCAAATGAACAAACTTTATACCTCACAGAATTAGGAAATTGGGAAAAGAACAAAGTAAACATGTAGTTAACAGAAGAAAGGAATACAAATTAGAGCAGAAATCAACAAAGTGGAGAATAGAAAAACAAGAAGAAAAAAATTAAACACAGAGTTTTTTTTTTTTTTTTGAAAAGATTAACAAAATTGAAAAACCCTTATCTAGACTAAAAAAACCAGAGAGGACTCAAATAACTAAAATCAGAAACGAAAGATGAGACACCACAATTGATGCCAAAACAACGAGATAATAAGAGACTACAGGAACAATTATATGCCAGCAAATTGAATAGCCTTAAGGAATGGCTATAGGAAATAAAGTCTACCAAAACTGAACTATGAAGAAGTAGAATCTCCACAGATCTATAACTATGAAGAAAATTGAATCAGTAATCATAAACCTCCCAATAAATAAAAGCCCAGGACCAGATGGCTTCGCTGGAGAATTCTATGAAACATATAAAGAATAATTGCCAATCCTTCTCAAACTCTTCCAAAAAACTGAAGAGGAGGGAACACTTCCAAATTCATTTTATGAGTCCATCATTACTCTGATACAAAAGCCAAACAATGATACTAAAAATTACAGGACAATATAACTGACGCGTATTGATGTAAAAATCCTTAAGCAAATACTAGCAAATCAATTTCAAAAGTACATTAAAAAGATTAGACACTGTGACTAAGTTGGATTTATCTCTTATATACATGATGGCTCACATACAAAAATCAATAAATGTAATATACCACATTAACGAAACAAAGCACTAAAATCACATGCTTCTCTCAACTGATGCAGAAAAAGCATTGGACAAATTTCAACATGCTTTCATGATAAAAACATTCAACTAACAAAGTAGAGAAGAAAATTACTGTAACATAATAAAGGTCATACATGAAAAGGCCACAGGTATCATTATGCTCACTGGTTAAAAACCAAAAGCTTTTCCTCTAATATCAGGAGCCAGACAAAAATGTCTACTCTTACCGCTTTTATTCAATTGATATGGGAAGGCCTACCAAATAGTAGAAAATTAAATAAATAAAATCGTCCAAATTGGAAAAGAAGAAGTAAAATTATCTGTTTTCACAGATGAGATGAACTTACACATATAAAAGTCCCTAAAAATTCTACAAAAAAAATTGTTAGAACTAATAAAAACAAATTTGGCAAAGTTGAAGAATACAAAATGAACTCTCAGAAATCAGTTGTGTTTCCATATGCTAACAACGAACAAACTAAAAATGAAGAACAATCCCAGTTACAATAACATGTACACACACACACACACAAGACTTGTACATTGACAACTTCAAAAACATTGCTGAAAGAAGTTTAAAACCTCATTAAATGAAAAATCATTCTTTGTTTATGCGTTGGAAGACTTACATATTAACATGTTTATACTACTCAAAACAATCTATAGATTCAATGCAATCCCTATCAAAATCTCAATTGCATTTTTTACAGAAACAGAAAAAAAAAAATCTAAAATTCACGTGGAATCTCAAAGGACCCTGAATAGCTAAAGCAATCTTGAAAAAGAAGAGCAAAGCTGGAGGACACACAGTTTCTGATTTTGAAACACATTGCAATTTAAGAATAATTAAAAGAGTATGGTATTGGCATGAAGACAAAGACATAGACCAACATAATCCAATCAAGAGCCCAGAAATAAACCCTTGTATATATGGCTAAGTGATCTTGACAAGCACGCAAAGCTTGCAAAACATGGAAAGGATAGTCTCTTCAAAAAATTGTACTGGGAAAACTAGATGATCATAAACCCTTATCTTATGCCATATAGAAAACTAAGTCAAAATGGATTAAATACCTATATTTAATACCTGAAACTACAATACTCTTAGAAGAAAACGTAAAAGAGCTTCATGATATTAGAATGGACAGTGAGTTGTTAGTTGTGACTCTGAAAGCACAGACAGCAAAATATAAAAATAGACAAATGGGACTATACCAATCTTTAAAGTTACAGATTTAGAGAAAATATTTTCCAACCCTTTATTGCATGAAGGGTTAATATCTAAAACTTACAAAAAAATCTTGCAACGCAACAACAAAAACAGTAACAACGAAAATCAACCCAAGGAACATATAAATTAAGACTCTGAATAGACATTTCTCCAGAGAATACAAACAGATGGCCACCACGCATATGAAAAGATGCCCAACATCACTAATCACCATGGAAATGCAAGTCAAAGCCACAATGAGCGATCACCCCACACCCATTAGGATGGTCAGGATAACACAAAACAGAACAGAATTTAACACAGGTTGGTGCAGATGAGGAGAAACAGGAAACTGTGTACCGTTGGAGGTGGGGTGCGGATTGTAATTTGGCATAGCTATTATGGAAAACGGCATGAAAGGTCCTTAAAAATTAAAAGTAGAATTCCCATATGATTCAACAATCCCTCTTCTGGGTATATATCCAAAATAATTGAAAACAATATCTCAAAGAGATATGTGCACACTCATGTTTACTACCATATCATATACAATATCCAAGAGGTGGAAGCCACCTAAATGTACATCCACAGATCAGTGGATAAAGAAAATGTGGTGGATAAGCATGCAGTGCAACATATTCTGCCTTTTTTTTTTTTTTTGAGATGGAGTCTTGCTCTGTAGCCCAGGCTGGAGTACAGTGGCGAGATCTCAGCTCACTGCAACCTCCATCTCCCTGGTCCCAGTTCAAGCAATTCTCCTACCTCAGCCTCCCAAGGAGCTGGGATTACAGGCACGAGCCACCATGCCCCGCTAATTTTTATATTTTTTAGTAGAGACGGGCTTTCACCACGTTGGCCAGTCTAGTCTTGAACTCCCGACCTCGTGATCCACCTGCCTCGGCCTCCCAAAGTGCTGGGATTACAGGCGTGAGCCACTGCACCTGGCCCATATTCTGACTTTAAAAAAAGGAAGTCCTGTCATGTTCTACAACATGGATAAAACTTGAGGGGATCATGCTAAGTGAAATAAACAGGTTAGAAAAATACTGCATGAATCCACTTATATATAACAGATGGATATGAAGTAAACTCATAGAAAGTAGAGTGACTGGGGGAGGGGCAGATGGGAAGTTGCTTGGGTATAGCATGTAGTCATGAAAGATGAAAAATTCTTAGAGATATTTTGCACAACAATATGCATACAATTAATAATACTGCACTGTACTACTAAAAACTGCTAAGACAGTAAATTTATATTATTTGGTTTTTTTACCACAATGAAAAACATCCTATTTGATGGATCTATTATCCACAGCACATAAGAACAATCTAAATTATTATCTCACAGTTAAACCATAGATGATTTTTGAAAGTACAGAATGTTATCTTCTAATGAAAAACTTTCTACAAATTGGACTATAATTTCTCCCACGAAATTAAATATTAAGAGCAGAGGCCAGAGGAGGGCCATCTGTCAAAGTGAACAATGAACTCTTATAAACACACACTCTTCCTGGGCAGAATCATGCCTTGCCAACCAAGATTTCTCTAAGAGAGGCCATTATTTCAGGATTGTGAGTTTTATGCCCCCCAAAAAATTCAATGTAAAGAATTTCCATATGTCTGTCTGTATTATTGTCTGAAGATGGGTTTCCACTAGATCTTAACAAGAAAACAAAACTTATAAATGAAAAATGACTAAATTCCTGATATTAAGTGAGAAATATTACACTCCATATCATGAACATAGGCAGGAGAGCAGAGGGGTCAGCCTGGACGAGAAGCCTCAGATAACTGCAGTTACTGGACCCACCAGTTACCCAAGGCTTCTAGGGCAGGCTGGCGCCCTCGGCTCTGCGGCCACTAACTTTGTGGCTTCAGGCAAGTCATCTACCTCGCAATGCCTTTGTTTTCTCCTCTGCAAAAGGGCCAGGTGAGTTATAACAGTAGCTCCCTTGCCAGTGTGGTATTCATTTCCACAAAGTACCACAGCTGAGGCTTAAAACAGCAGAAATGTATTGTCTCATATTATGGAGTCAAAAGTTTAGAATTAAGATAAGTTCTCTCCTGGGGCAGAGAAGGACAATCCAGTCCATGCCTATCTTCTGGCTTCTGGCAGCTGCTGATCATCCTTGTGCTGATCGGAAACCACACCCCGCCTGCTTCCGTGTCACTATCTTCCCTCTGAATGCCTGTCTCTGTGTCTTTTCTTCTTTTTCTACAAGGACATGCAGCATTTGAGATTTAGAGACCACCCTCCTCCAGCATGGCCTCGTCTTAAATAGATTATGTCTGCAAGACTCCATTTTCAAATAAGTTCATATTCACAAGTGCTGGGAGTTAGGACTTCAACATACCTTTTTTGGGAGCTGCAATTCAACCCATAACAGATGATGATAAAAGTTAAATGAAGATTGATATTTATAGAATGCTTAGGCAGGTATGCTACTTTGTGAATATAGTAAGTGTTTGCTAAATAAAAAGTTGCTGTGCAGTAGATATGCACTGAGACTTCATAATTGCAATGGAAATCAATAGTGCTGTTCATATTATTGCAATGATCTTTAGATGCTTATGAAAAAATGAAACATACCGAAAGTAGATTGTCATATGTGTGGTGGATGAAGTTAAAACATCTAAGGAGTGTTTTTCTCTGATATTGCTAATCTTGAAGAACAATCTGAGTTTGACATAGTCACAGATTTAGGAATGTGGAAAACATTTGAGAAACAATGCAGTCAACTTAACATTAGAGAATGTTATCTGAGACAATTGCATATTTTTCTTCCTTCTGGAAATTTGGGAAGAAGGCTCACAATTATACCAATTGACCTTTAAAATAATATGTTTGGAATTAGGTTTGTGAATTCTGATTTAAATTTAAATTGTCTTAACTTTTTAAAATTAGGGTCCACTTTTTTAAAATTAGAAAGGTAGACACATCAGGTAGACATGATCTGGTAGACATGATCTAGCCTGGATTATATTTATCTTTACATCAATTAAGTTATAACATAAAATTGTTCTGATTTTTAAATGGAGAAGGGTACCCACAAAAGCCTATATAATAAGGCCCTGGGACTAGGCACATTACTTTTGCCAGACTCTTTTCCAAAGATCCTCAAGTTGATGGTTTTCTGGGGCACTCTGCCCCACCTGCCTTCGGGTCACGTCACGACTCTGTGCTAGAGTCTTCAGTGCTGCCCACTCGCCTAGGACGCGGCCAACCGTGTACCACCCTTTCCTTTATATTCTTCCTCAGCCCTGAGGAAACAAGCACCCTCGGGCATCTTATTCTGAAATTTCAGGTGGATAGGTCTAAACTCTTTGCATTTCTAGCAGAGCAAACATAACCAGCCATGCTTTGAGTTATGAAAAAAGGTGTGCAGAATAGTCCATGTGATCATTGCAAGCCTCTGACAGGTTCTCTTTATTCAACTACAGCACAGTCTATTTTAAAATTCCATCATCTTCTCTTTCACAGGCCATCTATCCAGCCACATCAAGTAACAATGAGCATGAAATGCTCAACTGTGAATCGATGATCCTGTCCTCATTTCCACGATCTTGTTTAATAATGCATCATGCAAAAAAAAAAGTCTGTGTTAAGTCAAATGAAAAGAAAAATGCTTCTAATTACCAACCATACCTCTGTAAGTGACTGCAAATATTGTACTTGTGCTAATAACAATGTATAAACTTAGACTTCAACAACGTCCACTGAGTATGTGATGACGACAAGAGTTAATTATCGGTTGTCCATGAAATGTTCCAAGCTTTTAAGATGCATGGGTATTATGATGTAAATGCTGCCACAAGAACACTCCTGACCCAGCAGCCATTCTATGCCAGCCTGGACTTAGTTTCACTTGTCACATCTCTTGTGGAAAGAGGAAAAGCATAACCATCTCTTCGGGTCCTAAGAAGGCTCAGACACCACGGACATTTTCCCCAAGTCATCTATTTCAGAATATTCTGGTTAGTTTATTGGTTGAACTTGGTTATATAAAAACATTTCTCAATTGTTTTGAGACTGTTTAAACTAGTGTGAAATGTTATTTTATTTTGGTTCTGTGGAAAATACAAAAGAGCTTCTGAATGTTTGATTGGTTATCAGAGGCATTTTCAGAAGAAAACTAATAATAAAGTTATTGTGAACTTTATGGATCAAATAATTTAATTTAGCTCTTAAAATTAGAAAATATTGGATATTTTTAAAGAAACATTTCATTTGCATTAAAAGTGTTACATTTACTCAGAAGTAAATATAGCACTTTAACAAAGAGCAATAATTGTGTCAAATTATTTGGAAAACTTACAATGCATATAATAATCTTTTTTATAAACTTTTTAAACTTTTTAAGTTCTAGAATACATGGGCAGAATGTGCAGGTTTGTCACATAGGTGTACATGTGCCATGGTGGGTTGCTGCACCTAGCAGCCGGTCATCTAGGTTTTAAGTCCTATATGAATTAGGTTTTTGTCCTAATGCTTTTCCTTCCCCTTTCCCCTCACTCCCCAACAGGCCCCTGTGTGTGATGTTCCCCTCCCTGTGTCCATGTGTTTTCATTGTTCAGCCCCCACTTATGAGTGAGAACATCTTAACCATTAATAAAAAGTGTTTATTTCATTTAGTGACAAGTCATATATTTTCAGAGGAAGCAGGCATTTAATATTTTAATGATGGTTTCAGTAAATATGTGGTCTATTTTTATATCATTTAAAAATATGAAAATAAGAATCATTGAAACCTGCTACAATTCAACGGTAACATCTTGTTCATTACCATTTTCTTCATGTTAAACCTCTCTTCTGTTTCAGATGCCAGCTTCTCCTTTGTAAGATGTAAGTCCAAAGATGCCAATACCTGGACCCTGCTCTTTCTTCAAGAGAGTGCTTTTGCTATCCTTTGACAAATGAGAAATCAAGCTGAGTGTTGTAAATGACACAGTCACCCCAGTACTGCACACTGAGTGTGGTGGACACCAGTCATATACAGAGCATTTGGCATTTAGAGACATCTGTGAATCATAATTGTGAAACAGGATTTCCTGAGGACATTCTCATTAGCCTGATTCTATCTTACATTTTCTAGCCTGTGGATTTTCACATATTTCAAAAGAGAAAAATTGCTTTTCTTCATTTCCCTTCTTCCCCACCTAGTATCCTCTGCTGAACTAATCACATGCATGTCAAAAGGACTCTGAATGCCCAACTCATGGCTCCTGGCCTTGTGGCTTATCTCTGTGGCTCTTAATTAAAGTGATGTCTGCCCTTGTTGACATCAAAGGGACCTCAGTTCCTAGTGTGTCCCCTTGGAGAGTAAAAATTCTGTGGAAGGCACAGTTAGTTGTGCTTGACAGGAGAAAAGAAACTGAGGGCCAGGCACGGTGGCTCACGCCTGTAATCCCAGCACTTTGGGAGGCCGAGGCAGGCGGATCATGAGGTCAGGAGATTGAGACCAACTTGATCAACATGGTGAAAACAATCTCTACTAAAATACAAAAATTAGCCAGGTGTGGTGGTGCACACTTGTAGTCCCAGCTACTTAGGAGGCTGAGGCAGGTGATTCGCTTGAACCCGGGAGGCAGAGTTTGCAGTGAGCTGAGATTGCGCTACTGTACTCCAGCCTGGCAAAAGAGCGAGACTCCATCTCAAAAAAAAAAAAGAAAAAAGAAAAAAAGAAAAGAAACTGAGGCAGTTGATTTATCTCCTCTGTGCAAGATAGCCATAATAAGACCTTCTGACCTATTCAAGATTTAAGTTTTGTGTGCATGCCTTGTTTATGTTCTCTATTGCAGTGGTCCCCAACCGTTTTGGCATCAGGAACCAATTTTGTGGAAGACAGTTTTTTCATGGACCTGAAGGGATGATGGTTTTGGGATGAAACTGTTTCACTTCAGATCATCAAGCATTAGAATCTCATAAGGACCCCACAACTTAGATCCCTCACATGCACCAATTACAATCGGGTACACGCTTCTATGAGAATTGAATGCTCTGTCAGGAGGCGGAGCTCAGGTGGTAACGCTCCATAGTCTGCTGTTCACCTCCTGCTGCGCGGCCCAGTTCCTAATGGGCTATGGACAGTACTGGTCCTTGGGACCAGGGTTGGGGACCCCTGCTATATTGTATGATAAAACAGTTGTGTGCAATGAAGACAAATCCAGTTACTAATACTCAAATGTATTTTTATAAACTTCAGTGTGCAATAATATTTTAACTGAGTTCCTGTAAGAAATTAAAAAGCTTTATAGATGAACACCTCTCAGCCTCATGGGAATACCCATAGCAGGTGTGTTTTAAGTGCTTCACATAAAAGCAATATTCTTATTAAGAGTTAAAAAAAATAGCCCCTCACACAGCAATAAACCTGTTTCTAGTCCTCTTTTAAATTACAAAAAAAAAAAAAAAAGAATCAGTGAAGCTAAGGGGACAGCTAGTAACATTAGCTTTGAAATCTCATGCTAATTCTACTACATGATAGAGAAAAACAAATAGATGCTTACTGGATTATGCATTAATGCATATGTTAGATGATTTGCCTTACATATGTCTTCTTTGTGGTAGAATGATTATAGTATGTGTCTGTCTATTTCTTTCTTTTCCTGAGTATTTCCCTAGTAGAGGTATTATTTGATTGGGGATTTTTAGGCTATTGCAGTGGTTCTCAAAATGCATCAGAATCACTCACAGGGCTTGGTGATGCATGGATTGTTGGCCCCCAATCCAGATTTGCTGAATGTGTGGATCTTGGGTAGAGAGTCCAGAAACTGCATTTCTAACAAGATCCCAACTGACATCGGGTGACACTGATTCTGTGGTTTGAGAATCACACTAGGAGACCACTGGGCTATGACAACCACCAAAGGGTTACTGTCTTCAGCGCAACTCTGCACATCTGTAATCCACTAAGTGATCCCATGCTAAATGGAGACATCCTTGAACTCTAAAATATCAGTCACTATCAAGCTTTCCTTTGTTGCTGAAGCAGCCAACTGCTGGTAAACCTTCCTATAAGCTGATTTATCTTACATAACAAAATGTCTGTTATCTTTGTTATGCAAGATAAATAAGTTCTGGAGATCTGTTATGCAATAAGTGTCTGGTTAACAATATTGTACCTTATACTTAAAAACTTGTTAAGAGGGTAGATCTCAGGTTAAGTGTTCTTATCACAATAAAAATAAATTATTAAGGAGACTGTAGTGATGGTGTGAGAGTTGCAGATACCAAGATGAAATCAATTTTTTCAAACCAAATAAAATAGGGCCAGAAATGCGTGAAGGAGAGGAGGTTCATGCGTACATGTTTGAGATAAGACCTGTTTCCAAGGTCTTTCTACCCTTTCTCATCCTTCATGCATCTCCTGCTTTGATAAGGCTTATCACAGACATTCCTCAGGACTGCAGTAATGCAGATAAGATGCTGCTCCTGGAAGAGCACTTGCCCAGTAACAGCGTCTCCACCAATGAACTGACAACAATGCTGGCTTCGAGCCTCTGGAACCAATGAACTCTGTTTCTAAGCAGCTTATGCAAATCTCTTCCTTTTTGCTAATCAAAGATTCCCTCTATCCTTCCCTCCCTGGATGCACTGGTGGCTTGCCATTCTCTCCATTCCGGATTATAACCCTTATTTCTTATTCCTGAGTAAACTCAACACATTTAGAGACAATTTTCTCTAGTGTCTTTTTTAGGTTGACATTGTCAACTGAGGAATTGCAAGGTTCATACATTTGGAGAGGAAAGCTTCATTTCTTCATTTCTTAAAAAGCGTTACAGTCTGTGTGCTGGCCATTCTGAAAGACTGGGAAGCCACTGGCAGAAACCGGAAGTGGACACGTCAAAGGAGGGAGGAGTGAGACAGGCATTGATGCTGAACAGATTGGTTAAGCATGCATATTCAACAGGTTACAAGAAGAGCTACGAATATTTATGAAGGGGGCATGCATCTCATAGTGAGCAAACATGCATGTTACATATGTCCTATGTTCACTTTAGGATAAAGGCCTGACATTTAAATGCATAAAAATTAGGCTGTATATGTCAAAACGTGAAATGAATGACACAGAGGACCCTGTGAGCAGCCTCTGTAAACTGGCCAGAATCACTCCACCGTCAGGAGTGCTGGTAAGTTGTGTTTCATAGGAAGGAAAGTCTAAGGGGAGGCAGTGAGGGAGGGAGTATAATGAGGTGTGTCTGACCTGCTGTTCCATCATGGCTGGGAACTAAGTTTTTCAGGTTTCTCTTGGGTTCCCTTGGCCAGGAGGGGTTCATTTACTCAATTGAGAAACTTAGGATTTTATTGTTATTTCTCAACAGTATCGTAGTCCATTTGGGCTGCTGTGACAAATTATCATTGGCTCAGTGGCTTAAACCACAAACATTATCTCACAGTTTTGGAGGCTGACGTCCAAGATCATGGTGCCAACGTGGCTGAGCGCTGGTGAGAGCTGTCTTCGAGGCAGCAGAGTGCCGACTCCTTCTGCATTCACAAGGAGGAAGGACGGCAGAGAGCTCTCAGGTCTCTTACTGTAAGGAACTAATCCTATTCACAAGAGCTCTACCCTCATGACCTAATCACCTCTCAAAAGCCCTACCTTCTAATGTCATTACTGGGGCTCGGAAAGTGCCACCTCAAAGACTGGCGCTTTGACATGCTGAGGCCCTTAGCTGCTTCACAATGAAGGTTCCTCTAATCCTCGTCTTGTCCCAGCCACCCCAAATGCAGGAAGAGACTCTTTCTTTGAGATTTCCTTACTTCAACAAGAAAGCTTCTTTCCAAAAGGCATGCAAGTGTCTTAAGACTTCTTCCCTAGAAATCTCATCAAATAACCAGGAAATACTAATCTCCAGAGAAAAGGCTAGGTTACAATGCTCAGACATTTTATCTATTTTTCTGAGGGTAACTACAAGAGAGTCCCTGGGGGACTTATTTGCATAACAATACAACCTTTGTTCCCGTGCACTTCTCTCCTTACTTTCCTTCTGCCTCCTGAGTTCACTCCCTCTACAGATTTACTGCTTTCAGAAGAATTGTCTGCAGTCCTCATCCTCCCACTTCCCCATGGAAAGGGGTATATAAGCTTCCATAACACACTGGATGACTAGGTAGTCACTGTCACTTTCGCTCCTGCACACTAATAAAGTATTAATACATTTCTATCCATTTTCTTCTATGAATCTGCCTTATGTCAGCTTTTCAGTGAACCTTCAGAGAGCAAAGGGGAAAGTTCCCTTTGCATTGGGAATTGGGTTTTCTAAATACAAATTTGAGGGGGAAACAAACATTTTAGTCCACTGCAGATGAAAATCTTCTTCTGAGACTTGATGCATCATGATAAGCCATATCACCACCTGGCAAAGTTCTCTACTCAAAAGCTGTCTGTTTGTTTGTCTTGTGAAAAGAATCACCAACAATCTCTTTTTAGAACAGAAGTACATGTGCTTCATAATAATGTGGAAATCCGTAAGTTCAGAATTCAGAAGTCCATAATAATGTAGAAATGGTCCAAAGAATAAAAAAGATCTGCCTGCTATATGACTCAGCCAATGAGGACTTGTGACTGACAGAACTGTGAGATAATACATTTGTGTTAAGTCATAACTTTTGTGGTGACTTATTTTAGCCACAACAGAGAAGTCGTCCAAGTGTTGAGTGCTCATGTACACACACCAGCAGCTATGCTAGATTTAACCAGGGTAGCCTAGTATCTAACACAGGAATAATCTGTTAATTCATTAGTAAATCCATAGATATTTATTCCTATACTTAAAAAGAGGAAGATATGAAATAGCATTGACTGAGCACCTAGTACATGCCAGGAATAATTCTAAATGCTGAACATTTATTGGTAGTTTTACTTCCCATAACAACCTCAAACTACCCAAGAGAGCCAAAGTTCTGAAAACATAAATAACTGCTGAAATTCACACAAAAATCAGAAGGATCCCCTCATCATCAAAGCACTAATTCTTCAACTACAACCTAACTTAAAAGAAGTCCTGGCCGGGTGCAGTGGCTCACTCCTATAATCCCAGCACTTTGGGAGGCTGAGATGGGCAAATCACGAGGTCAGAAGATTGAGACCATCCTGGCCAACATGGTGAAACCCCGCCTCATAAATAAATAAATAAATAAAGCTGGGTGTGGTGGCGAGTGCCTGTAATTCCAGCTACTCAGGAGGCTGAGGCAGAAGAATCGCTTGAATCAGGGAGTCAAAGGTTGCAGTGAGCTGAGATGATGCCCCTGCACTCCAGCTTGGCAACAGATTAAGACTCGCTCTCAAAAAAAAGTGCTTCAAATTGTAAAATAACATAAATAGCATTTTATTTTATTCCCTTACTTCCCTAGCTATTTGTCACTGTCACTTGTGGAGAGGGCAGTGCTGAAGGAAAGGCACTGTGAGCCAGCTGGGCTTTGGTGGGGGGAGGTGAGAGCCAGAGAGAGTTGACTTCTACTGCAGGACATGTGAGAGGTGGTACTGGAGACCCTGGGCCATGCAGGAGGAAAGGATGAAGAATGAAAAAGGTGTGGTAGAGAGAGAGGGAGGAGACAAAACTCAGAAACCTGGGAACTGTGTGACAGTCAGCCAGACAGGGGTCTACTCTTGGAGGTGAGGTGGCAGAAGAATTTTGGAGGCTCAGAATTTGGACTTTTGTTTCTGTAGTCTCTTCCGGAGGCCTTTGGTTCCTCCGTAAAATCCCTTATATTTATAAGCTATTGTGGGAGAGGGTTTTGTTTGTGTAAAAGCCCCTGATAAGTTTGGGCTTCCCATCTGCAATGGCATGGGGTCCAACAGCAACTGGGCTAGAGAAAGAAGATTCTGGAAAGTAGAAGACATGAGAATGAGAACATGATCACCCACCCCAGCTGAGATCCCCAACCCCAGGATGTCACTGAAGGTTTGCAGAGGACTAAGGATTTCAGCAAGTAATGGATTTGAGACCTTCAAGCTGGTTTCCTGGCAGGGAGGCTGCAGTGGGCATCTGGGTGCTGCCAATCTTTGTCCTCAGTGATCTTTGCTTGTGGGCAGCCCAGTCTTTGGGCGTATTGCCCTCATTCATCTGGGGGCAGCAAGTTGGAGCAAGGTGACAGGTCACACAGCAACTAGTCCCTGCACAATGAGGTTTGCAAACCCCAAATTTACAATTTGTCTTCTTAGAGGACAAAGCATAATCACACACAATAATAGAATTTTTGAAGCAAAGGGCAAAAAAAGCAGGGAGGAGGGCATGAGCTAAATGACAAGGTGTTCTGTGGAACATTATGCATGGGACTTGGTCTCTAACTCTAGTTTAAGATGTCTTGGTCTTGTAATCCATTAATTTTGGCAAAATGATGACAGGTTCTAAAAAGTATTTATTCCTGGAATTTCCAAAGAAGATGCCTATTGACAAGGTTTGGCTCTGTGTACCCACCCGAATCTCATGCAGAATTGTAATTCCCATTGTTGCGGGAGGGACCTTGTGGGAGGAGATTGGATCAGGTTTTTCCCCTTGCTGCTCTCATGAGTGTGAGTTCTCATGAGGTCTGGCTGTTTAAAAGCTTGTAGCACTTCCTCCTTCTCTCTCTCTCCTGCTGCCATGTGAAGACTTACTTGCTTCCCCTTTACCCCTCATCATGATTGCAAGTTTCCTGAGACCTCCCTAGCCATGCTTTCTGTACAGTCTGTGGAACCACAACCCAATTGAACGTTTTCTTCATAAATTACCAAGTCTCAGGTAGCTTTTAATAACAGTGTGAGAATGGACTAACATACCTGTGCAGAAAATGTTGACTGGAAATTGAGAAAAACAGAAGATTAAAGATTTTAATATGGTAGGATATCTGTTCTTGAGCAAGGTATGTTAGTGCACTTAATCACTGTTAAAGTTTTTGGCCTCTAAAAGATTCAAAAGAAATCTAGGATTGTGGGTGGCTCAAATTCTGTCTGAAAGCTGTCTTTACTATGTCAAGTCATTGCCTTTCTTAAAGTCTGTTGGGGCCCTGTGTACTGGCTTCTTAACAAAAACAGGAGCAGATGTCATGCTGCTAATCCAGGTACAGGTAGCAGAGTTTAAAACCTCAGAAACTTTACAGATTTTCTGTGAAGCTCTATAGATGTGACCACTGCTCTGAAAGTAACTATAATTCAGTACTGATTATTTATAATGTAGTTCTTAAAGATGATCTTCATTAATATTTCAGGATATCTGAATCTATGTCAGATTTAACAAAAATATAAATCTACAACAGCATAACAATGCTCAATAAACCAATATTTCAATATATTAAGTTCATACAACAAAAGAGAAATTCAAATCTCTAATGAGCTCAGTAACAAAGTGATTTACTAAAGCCTAGATTCTTTAGGATTACTATATAATACCCAAGAAAACTTAAATTGCTTAGAAGGCAAAATTACAGTTTGTATAGTCTTTCTTAATTATAAATTAAGACATTATATCTACACTATTTTTCTAATATTTATTCCATAGTCTGCTATTTTCCTCAATTCATCTCCTATCCCTCACTTAGAACTCTTAAGAAAGATGATATTAAGTACACAGACCATGCAGTTCACTTCACCAGAACAAAGCTCTAGAAATTAAGACTTCAAATAAGTAACTAGCATTAGTGTTTTTTTAAAAAGTGTATGATTCAACAGAAAACAAAAGTAGCTAAAACTCAAGCAGAATAATTTTCTTGTTAACAAGAGTGGATAGGGAAACGTTCTGTTGTCAAATCAACCAGGACCTACACATTTCAACACAATTGACTAACTCATTGCCTAACTCACCGTGAGAAAAGTAGTTGGCCTTTGAACAACAATTTGGAAAACAAATGGCAACCATACAGAATTTACTGTTTCTGCTTTATCTGGGCCTTTACAGTGTTACCATTCTACTCTTTCAACAAACATTTAGTGAATATGATAGTGGCCTGCTCATAGAGCACATCATGATGGAAAGGAGGATCAATCAAACACAAAGTGGCCTAAAATCCAATGTAGAACATAGAGATATAATACAACTGCATTAGTGCATTTTCACAATGCTATAAAGAAATAACTGGGACTGGGTAATTTATAAAGGAAAGAGGTTTAATTGACTCACAGTTTCACATGGCTGAGGAGGCCTCAGGAAACTTACAATTATTGCAGAAGATGAAGAGGAAGCAAGTGTGGACCTTCTCACATAGTGGCAGGAGAGAGAAGAGAGTGAAGGAGAAAGAGTCCCTTATAAAACCATCAGATTTAGTGAGGACTCACTTACTGTCATGAAAACAGCATTGGGGGAACTGCCCCCATGATCCAATCATCTGCTCTTGTTCCCTCCCCTGACACATGGGAATTGTGGGGATTACAATTCAAGATGAGATTTGGGTGGGGACACAGAGCCAAACCAACCAAGTAGAAAAAAACAGCTGCCTTAGGAGATACGTTGTTTTAAAAACAACAACAACAGCAACAACAACAAAAAGAACTTACAGCAGGTCCTCAGAGGAAGAGAAATTACTTCTAGTTGAGCAACCAGGGAACACCTTATAAAAATAGCTTTGAAGCATTTGAACACACAAATGAGGAAGTGCACGTCAAGAGAAGAATCCCTTTTCTTTTTTCCAGAACTTCATTCACTCTTATAAAAAAAAAATGTTGCTACTAAAGAGCTGAAATATAATCTGGAGATAATAATGGCAAATATTTCCATAAATTCCTTGCAGAAAGCAATGCAATAACATATGGACATAAATTAGAGACATTAGTTTAATGAATCATTTCTTGAGGAGGTTTCAAACAAATAGCTCAGCAGGGCTCACTGATACTTCAAGGGTCACTGCAAGGCTCTCCAGGGCTCATCTCATTATCTGCATGATCATCAAGTTTAGGTTGATAATGATTTCAGTATTCCATTTGGGCCATGCATAAAAATATGCATTTGCAATAAACAAATAACTACATATAATGAATATATGCACACATATGCATGTACATATTTATATACACCTATATGTGTGCATATAGATATATGTTTCTGTGGATATATATGTATGTATACACATTTATGCATGCACATTTCTATATACCTATTTTATATACCTAACGTGTGTGTGTGTATATATATATATACATATATATATATATATATATATATATATATATATATATATATAACATATTTATGTGTGTGTATGTATGTGTTTAAAATAAAGCAAGCTGTTGTTACAAGTGCAAACTTTGGAAAAGACAGCTTGGACTGATTCTTGGTTTTATCATTTGCTTGCTGTGTTATCTTCAGAAAATTACCCAACCTCTCTGAGCCTTAGGCTCCGCAATTGCCAAGAGAAAAGAATCATGATAACTGCCACACAATGTACTTGAGCTTCAGAGATATCCAGGTGAAAAACAGTTTGCAGCACATGATACTTAGTAAATGCTCAGTAATAGACTCCATCAAAATATATTTTTAAACTCATTTATTGGCTCTGTAGTCATGTCTACCATACTATAAGAGATATGGGAAGCCAACTGAACTGTTTGGAACATTAGGCCTCACTGTGTAAGAAGGTTTGAAGAAGAACCCCTGAGAAGCATGTCTTTTTAAGACATCCAATAAAACCCAGTGCTGTAAATTAAAAACCTCTGCCATCATCAGAAGAATAAATCCTATGGATGGCCCCTGAATCACTGAACGCAAGATATTCTGCAAGTGGATCTTATCAACATTCTCCAGATAACATCTAAACTAATGGACTAGGTTGAAAACCATCACAATATGCATGAGTGAAATGTTGATTTTGATGAGTCCCATGTATTTTTTCTATTTACACACAGGTTTCTTTGGGATTAGGTGCCAAAGTAGCAATGAAGGAATGGTTCCTACTGGCAGCTACTCTTTAGGACCACTTCAAACACAAAAGTGTTTTCTGAAAATGCCACTGTTTGTTAGATTTGGTTTAAAAATAGCTAAAAATTCTGGACAATTTTGGAGATTCTGAACAATTTTGCCAAGTCTCCCTTAAGTCCTACATTCTCCACTCTCAGGGAAATCTACACTCCAGGCGAGCTGGTCCATTAACTCCTCAAAACATGCTTTGAGCATTCCCCTCCCTGAAATTCTGTTCATTCCTCTGTCACTCTTATAATTGATTCTTCTCTTTTTCCCAGATCAAATTATTCTCATCCTTTTTTCTCAGTTCTGTTTCTCTTGCTGCAATTTCTCCTTGGACACTCAAACCCACAGTGAATACTTCTCATGTCAACATTCACATATGGTACCATGGATGTGCTGTGTATTGTAAACTGATTTATTTCGCATCTGCCATGTCTTTTTTACCAGACTCTTGAGGTCTGAGATAGTACGATCTTCGCCTTCCCTTCCCTCAATGTCTAAAATAGAAAAATGCATTTTCTAGCTATATTTATAACTGAAATATTACTTAATAACTGCTCTGACATCATTCTATAAAAGAAAAAACTGTATATGCCTTTAAAAGTGGCCCGTTTAATAGATATTAAAGAAATATTAATATTGTGTCATATTAATGACAAAAATTATAAAGTTTTAGTCTCTAAAAGTTTTGTTTCCCTTTACTCCTTTCATCTTTGCCTCCCTTCCTTCCTCCATCTCTCCCTCCCTCTCTTCTTTCCTTTTGTTTTCTCAGTGGCAATTTCTCTCTAGGAATCAAATAAAAAATGTTCCTGCCTCTAAGGTGTGGCATTTTAATAACTTTTTAAGTGGAGTCTAAATCAAAGACCCCTTAAGGGCTTCAAAGATTTTGTCTTAGTCTGCCTTCAGAACAGAGTGTGTGTTCCCAGACAACAGTGGCGGAAGGAAACTATGTGACCACCTTCAATTATAATTTGCTCATTTGCACCTTAATGAATGAATTAGTATGCCACATCAGTTCTGCTCCACTGCCATGATAAAACTTGCATTTATATAACCTGTAATCATTTTTACTATGGGCACAAGGGAGAAGTTGATTTTTAAAGTTGTTGACAACAAATGAATTATGCTATTGCATAGCCATGAGAATTTGCAAATGACTTGTGGCGACATGCAAGAGACAAGTTGCAATTAAATACATGCCAATAGAAATCATTGCTTTGATGATGGCTGCTACGGCACTAATAAAGAGACAATAAATGCAGGCACTTGTATGCTTTTACAAGTAAACAAATTGCAATGGAAATAAAATGAATCAGAGTCAAAGGAAGTGTGTGTAGTCATTTCTGACTCAATAGCAAATTAGAGCCTAAACTTCATTTGAATTGCAGCACAATTTCCACTAAACCACAACGCTCAGATCCCCAAAGAATTCAGACCGCAAATTGTATTACTCTTCACTTCAATATCAAAAACCCATTGGAAATATCAAATCCATTTGAGGATAAACTACTAATGAAACATGTCGCCCTTTTACATCATAAAAATTGGTGGAGTCTCCGTTATTTGCCAAGTTCCACATCTTTTTAATTATAAAAATTTTAAATATATAAAAATGAATAATAAATGAACCCTCACTTATCGTCACTCAACTTCAGCTCATACCAAATCCTATCTCTTCTATATTCCTACCTGGTTTTTCACACTCAGGATTACTCTGAAGTGAATACCAGACATTATATTAATAGACTTCATTTGTAAAACATATTGTAAACATAAGTCTCACCTGAGTATCGTCTCACATATAAATTAAATAACACATTAATGTAATCAATTTTCCCTTATCACATCATAATTTTTAATAGCTTGTTCAAACTAGAATGGAACAATTTTAATAGGCTGGTTTTTAAGTATTTTCTAATGTATAACTGCCTTTCTTTCTCTTCTTTTCTCTCTCTCTCTCTTTCTTTGGTCTGGGCACTTCCTCATCTCCTTGAAGTTAGGCAAGGCCAGATGATTCACTTTAGGGAATGGGTTATGAGTAAAAGAGCAGGCTTGAAGCTTTTAAAAGCCAGTGTATGCTTTTCTATGCCTTCTTCTCCACCCTAGGAAAAGAAGAAGCCTTGTTTTGAGATGTTCTGAGATTGCACAATCATAAACTGGGTCCCTGAGAAACTGTAATAAACAGAAGTCGCACTGGCAGTCTGCATTGCAGATGTAGAGATAGGGGAATTAAACTCTTATTTTCTTCAGCTACTGAAATTTGGGAGCTGCTTGTTACTTGACCATAATCTACCCCATATTGACTAATTCTGCAAATGACAAGGTTACCTGATGGTAGGGAAAAACAGGTTCAGGTGGTAGCTTGATGATGATATTCATGTAAATAGGAAGGAATAGTTGTATTCATTTTCTAGGGTCTGCTGTAACAAACTATGACCAACTGCGTAGCTTATAACAAGGGAAATGTATTGTCCAACAGTGCTGGAGGCTAGCAGTCTGAAATCAAGGTGCTGTCAGGACCACACTTCCTCTGAAACCTGGAGAGTAGCATCTTCACTTGCCTTTTCCTAACTTTGGAAGTGGCAGGCAATCGGTGGCATCTCTTGATTTGCAGCTGCATGGCTCCAATCTCTGCCACTGTTGTCACCTGGCATTTTCCTGTGTGTCCTCTTCACAGGGCATTTTCCTCTCCTTATATCAGACACCAGTCACATTGGATTGAGCCCACCCTAACGACCTCATCCCAACTTGATCATCTGTGAAGACTTTATTTCCAAATAGATCACATTAACAGATTCTGGGGGTTAGGACTTCAACATATTTCGTTGGAGGAGACAAAATATGTTGAAATTCTACCCCAAACAAGTGCCTGGAGGGATGTGGAGTACCTATGATCCAGCAAAGCACCACGTGTCCTTTTACAACTTTCCCATAGGTGAGCATGTACATGTCTGCATGGGCACACACATGGAGCAACCATGTTGAATGTGAGTTTTTTTGCATTTCTATTGTAGGTGGAGTGATTGGGTTATCTATACATGCCTTTAAGCTCATGATAAAGGCAGAAACTCTATCTTATATCCCTTTTCATAGTTATGATGTCCCCAAGACTCAAAAGTTTACCATATAATAACTGGGATCATAAAGTGAAAAAAATAGATCTTAGCCAGGAAACATTAGAACACATAAACAATGCCTGAACTTCCACTAGAATAATTAAGTCATTCACTACTGTGCATATTTCAAAATCCTTAGGTCAATAATTTTTATTTCATTTGTTTTTTTCTATTGAAATGGTTAGATAGCCCTCTAAAAATCTTATGATTTCTAACAGGCACTAAACTTAGCATTTTCCAAATGTTCAAAAAGAATTGCATATAACATTATTCAGAATGCTGTATTGATCCTGGATGAGGTTGGTAAACTTGGTTTATCTGATTTGTTCAGAATAATACATGGTTTTGGCTGGGTGTGATGGCCCATTTCTATAATCCAAGTGCTTTGGGAGGCAAGGTGGAAGGACCACTTCAGCAGAGGAGTTTGAGATCAGCCTGGACAACATAGTGAGGCCACGTTTCTACAAAAATAAAAGTAAAAAGATTATTGGGGCATGGTGGCATATGCCTGTAGTCCCAGCTACTCCAGAGGCTGAAGTGGGAAGATTGTTTGAACCCAGGAGGTTGAGGCTGAAGTGAGCTATGAACACACTCCTGCAGTCCAGCCTGGGTGATGAAACAGTGAATGAACTGTTTAAATCAAAGCAGTAAATTAACTGAATATTTAAATTAATTAATTTTTAAAAAGACTATATGATTTTATTTTTGGCTTATGTTTAGGATCCACAATAAATGAGAAAAATGTCTATTCTAAAACTGACTTCAAAATTTGCCCTAAAGACTTCTTGGATCAGAATTTCCTCAATGGTCTTGATAAATAAAAACATAAAATATTCTATTTTGTTTCAAAGGGAGGTTGTAGTAAAATCCAGTTCATGTTGTGTTCTCTAACCTTCTCAAGAAATGGTGAGACATAACTCTGGGTTCTGAGTGATTGACAGGTAGCTTATTTTACTCAGAACGTGTAGTTGAGTAAGAGTAGGAATAGGCACAAAGGAAAATGAGGTAGGCTGGTTTTGCTAATTGTATCTTCTGAACACTCTAATCATTCTGTACATATGTAATAAGACGCTAGAAAGGTACTTTTGTTTTAGCGCCATTCATAAGATCATATATGGAATGTTTTTCTTTTTACTGAGAAACAAAAGCTGCTCGGTACTGTTTTAAAGTATCTTCTTTTTATTAAACAATTGATAGAGCTTACAATGCTTAAACCATTTGCACAGCATGTCCCTTCAAGCATTAAATAATTTTGATAAAGGGATCTAATTTTGATCTAATCTTCTTAGATATGAGCATTTGTTACTGATCTTGAATGACAAGATAAAAATTATTCAGTTTTTTAGATGATTATAAAAGCTGTGTGGATGTAAAATGCAAGGCATGGGGTGTACATCCAGGCTAAGCCCATCCATGTATGTAACATATTAAAGGGGTGAAAATACTGGGAGTGACATCATCTGCATTGCTGAAACACGTTTCCTGTCAACTGCCCCATCCTCACTTTGGTGTTCAAGGCCATCCAGACATGGAGGAGTGGGGTCTGCTCTTATGCTCCTTGAGAACAGAAAAGCCAGCTCCCAAGCACAGTGATTGCCATAGAGGACAGACCCAATACACCACGTTTTAGAACAAATAAATAAGTGACTAGACAGTAAAATGAGGTTTAAGTAAAGAAGTCCAAATTTCCCTTTGACTTCATCTTAAAGGTAAAGGATCTTCATTGTAATACAGAAAGTGGGTCAGGCACAAGCATCTGTCCCAAGCTCATAAGAGCTTAACAACCTGACCTAGGACTAGGTAATTTTGACATTTGAAAACAAAAAAAGGCACATTTCACCATTCAGGCCAATATCTGATTCTGCGAACTTCTTTCTCCTTCTTCATTCTTCTTTCCTCCTTCCTTTTCTTCTTCTTCTTCCTTTTCTTCTTCCTCTTCCTCTTCTTCTTCTTTCTCTTCTTTTTCTTCCTCCTCTTCTTCTTCTTCTTCCTCATTGTTGCCTCAAAGAATAACTAACAGCAAGATCACTTGAAAATGCTTACTAACATATATGATACTGAACATAGTTTTATGTAAAAGTGGTCAGACCACGTTTGAAAAGGCACAGTTTAGTCTTCTTCTTTCACTTTAGGGCTTTCTCCCTAAAGTTTCCAACCCAAAGAAACATGGCAAACAGTAGCGAAGTAGAAAAGAACAACACAAGTATGGATATCGTATTTGTGATCTTTTGTTGTTTTGATGGTCCTTAACAAAACTTACATTTCAACAGTCCCAGAGAATGGTTAATGGGGAATGGTTCATCTCTTGCAGAGACACTTTGACTAACAAAGAGAATGCAGTAACCCTGTAGTCTTATTCCATTCGTGGGCTGAGTCAGACAGTGATTGGACTGTTTACATAAAAGCAGAGAGATCCTCTTTTAGAAATATCACTGATTAAATAGATCCTCTGAGCTACAACACATTGGCTTAGCAAAAGCCCTCAAACTGCTCTAAGATATAATTTTTCCTACTCCTGTTCACTGTTCAGCATTACCAGCTCCCACAGATTGCTTTGCCTACATGTTAAGCACCTTGCCATTTTAGGCTAAAATCCGATGAAATTGGAAGTTCAATTAGCAAGCAACAGTGAGATTACAAAGGCTATTGTGAGCTCGGTTTAGAATTTCCCTGTGTGCTAAAAGCAACAAAACAAGTTATGCCACTAACATAGAAATCATCCTAATGCACACAAAGACTCACACAGAATGATGATAAACCAGTATTTACTTTGATAGAAACAATAAAGTCATTCTTAGCATGTACAGAGACTTGATACCAGAGACTCAGCATGTGCAGTGTAGTAGCCTCATTATGAAGTGTTTCTCTGGAACTGATGGTTTCTATGAAACTTAGATTTAAATATACAGAAACTGCATACTGTGCCATAATCTTAATACAAAAATATTAGGTTATGCTTTGAGACTCAACTCTCCTTGTGATGAAGAATGACTTGAAATATCTAACCTTGAAGAGGACATAATAATAAATTTGTCTTTATTCAACACTTTGCTTACCCTTATTATTCTCTGCTGTCTATGAAATTCTCCAGTGCAAATCCTACTGTGAAACTGCAATCAAAAAAAGGCCTGCCTATGTGGATGAGTAAGTTCATGATGCATTTACCAACAAAAGGGCTCAGTCCAATTTCGGAGGCAAGAGATTCTTATGATAGCCATGATTTTCCATTTATTTTATTTCTTCCATGACACACTGTTTATCAATATGACTAATTTGGACCACACTTTCAACTCTGCTGACTGATTTTTGCTTTGGAAAATAAACTGTGGTTTACAGAAAATCCAAAATGACAGTGGCTAAGTAATATGGAAGTTTCAATAGTTCTTGATTAGTCGTAAGCAATTGAGGGTTGGTCTGACACCCCATATTGTCAGCGATCTCTACTCTTTCTCTCTTATTGTTGACCTGTTGCCCTCAATATACAGTTTCCACATGCTTTTCCAAGGCAGTTGTTCACGTTAATGCTCACAGAAGGGAAGGAATGGCAGAAACACGTACATAATTTTGAGACACGAACTGGGTATTCCACAAGGTCTTCTAGTCATATGCCATGGGCCAGAACTTTGTTATGTGGGAAAGGAAGCCTTCACTCTGAATGCCCTTGGGTGCAGCTAGCCTCCAGGGGTTATTTTAGAGGGAAAAGAGAAGAAGGAATATTGGGGACAACTAGTTCCTTGCTCGGAGATGAAAGCAAAAGGGCAAAAGCAGAAAAGCGAAAAAGGCAAGGAAAGAAACACTGCAGGTGAGCTGTATGTGCTTACATTTGGAAAATTAAAAAGAAATGAAAACTGAGGGATAACTCTTCTTACCACACACTTCATCTTCTTCATAAAACCACAACTGAAGCACTAATTATCATGATCAAAGACTGAGTTGTAAAGCAAACCTCTTAGAGAGACCCACTGATCGCTCTGATGCAACCTAGGCTCCAGCACCACCAGCCGGCAATTACTGAGCATGTGCAGGTTCTGGGGCCTCGATTAGACTCACCTGAATGTAGTCATTCTCCTGATTTCTTGTTTCCAGTTGAGGAACTAGAGGACAAAGTTTTGTCCTCATTTCCTGCTTGGATGTATGAGTCAATCATGAGTTTCCCATTTGATTCTCATCTCTCCAGGCTGAGAGGAATTAATTACAGAAGTGGCCTGAGTGTTGCTCCACATGGAAACAGGACACACACAAGGCCTGTGGCTTCACTGGGAGCCTTGTGCGCCTCTAAGGCAGAGGCCCAGGCTGTCCAGCAGATCTCCCTGACACACACCATGCTTGAAGGGCCACACGAGCAGATGCGTACTGACAGCAAGACCCATTCCCACATTCAGTTTCACATCCCTTGTGCAAAATAATACAGCATTTCATTCTGATATCATGGCTATCTTGAGAGGCAAAGAGGGTAAAGATCATTAGCCATTGACCATCTACTAGGCAAACATTCAGAAAGGCTAAAAATTGCTCAAATGTGGTGGAGTCTATGGAACTCAGGCAGACTAGTTTACTGTACCAAAGGAAAAAAAAAAGGATGCATTTATGTAAAGCATTCTTCTTGTAAAAGGGACATCCTTCTGAAGATGCTATCTTTGACTTCAGTGCAAACATACTGAGCATTGTGGTTCTTTACGATAAAAAAAAGTGGATGATGGGAATACTTGCTTGTGAATAATTTGAGCATTTAATCCTTTATAAAATATGTGGTTCTATGTACTTATTTTTAGGTACATTCATAAACAGACATGAGTTGGCTCTTTAGCCTTATTATAATTCTTAGAAAAATTCATGAGCCTTTGCATCTAGGCCACAAAGGGTTATTACCCCATACTAAAAGTTATAACACTAATATAGTAGCATGACTTTCAACTAAGGTCCGCAGAAAGCTCTCTGCTATGTGGTATACAACGCCCTTTGTATTAGTTTTCCATATCTGCTGTAATTAGCACAACTTTGCCAAGACAAACAACAGAAATACATTTTCTTATTTTTATTATTGCTTTTGAGATGGTGTCTCACTCTTTTGCCCAGGCTGGAGTGCAATGGCACAATCTTGGCTCACTGCAACCTCTGTCTCCCAGGTTCAAGTGATTCTCCTGCCTCAGTCTCTTGAGTAGCTGGGATTACAGATGTGTACCACCACGCCCGGCTAATTTTCTTACAGCTCTGGCAGTAAAAAGCCCAAAGTACCATCAGCAGGGCCATGCTCACTCCAGAGACTTTGGGGATGATACCACTCTTTGTCTCTTTTGGCAGCTGGTGGTTGCAGCCCCTTCACTGTAATCTCTGCCTGTCTTCACCAGGCCCTCCTCTTTGTGTCTTCTCTTCCAGCTGTGTCTCTCATAAGGACATTTGTGATACATTTAGGGCTCACTCTGACCATCCAGAATAATCCACTCATGTCAAAATCCTTAACTTCATCACATCTCCAAAGACTCCTTTTCCAAATAAGCAACATTAACAGGTTCTCGGAATTGGAGTGTGGACATATCTTTTGGGGGCCACTATTCCTGCCTCTGCTCCCTTTATGGTATGGGTCTCCATGTACATTTTAACTCCACCTCCTGCAATGCCCACCCCCTCAGTACATTATATTCTACCTATTAACTCACCATTATCAAATATGTCAGGTTGACAGTCTTGTGCATTTGCACATTCTATTCCATTTACATGAAGTTCCCTTCCTGTCTAACTTGCAAGCTTCTGCTCATTGTGTGTCAAAATTTCCCAATAATTGCCTCCATGTCTCTTTTTTCCATGAAACTAGAGCACTCTTTTGCTGAACTTCCATAGCACCTTATACACAACTCCATCAGAGTACATATCAGATGAATTCCAATATGCCTCACACATGTCCTCATCTGATTTTGCTGATGAATCTCACAGATTCAAATTAGATGAATCCTCTCACAGAATCTCATGATCCATCTCTATATTTATGTTTCAATATATGAAGTATAATAGCTTTTATTATGTGCACTACAAAAAAATCTCAATATCTTTTCTTATTACAAGGAAATTTAGGTGATTTAAATGTGCATAAGTGAAAAAATAGAATTGCCTATGTCAAGTGATAAAAACAGGACACATTTAACTGGTGTATATCTTTCCAGTATTTATATATTTTTCATCATGTATCCATATCTGTGTGTGTATATAAAAGTCACTAATCAAAATAATCTGTACATTCTTAGTTCTCCTGAAACCTAGTATATACTTCATAAAAGTTTGTTTAATAAATTAATGAAATAATGAATTAAAGGTTTAAAACCTGCCACTTAAACAGAGCTAACATGGTCACAGAATAAATGACGTTATTACTTTGGCATAAATATGGGTCTCTACTTGGATTTCTAAACAATTATTCTTAAGATACTATCAAAAAGGGCTTTATTACTATCCAAATTGTATACAGTTTTTAAGAACAGAAATAGAAGAATCCTGTTGGACAATGATATGAAAATAATTTATTCTTGAAATTATATAATGACAGTTGGTATGTTTCCTTCACATTCTTAACTTCAGTGTCTTTCCAAAGATGGCCTTGAGGCAAATGTAAGATGATAGTAATTGGGGCTTTGTTGTAAATGTCTAATTCATTCATTTCCTAAACCAAAGGAGAAATAGAAAATATAAGAGCTATAATGAATTTTTATTTCTTATGAATTCAAATTAACACAGACTGCCCTGCAGGAGAAAAACAGTTATGGAAAGCTTGCAGCTAGAATGCCATTCCTCTGAATCATGCAAATGTTACTTTGGGAAAGCTAAATGTCTATTCACCTGAGGCACGGAAAGTGCAAATCTGTGAACTTGGCTTGAGGAAAAAAAAACCCTCTACTTTCATTTTCTGTATTCCAAGTTGCAGTTTGTGGAAAGTTAGCTTTCCTGCAGACACTTGTCTGCAAGAAATCAGTGTGCTTCCTATCTGGTGAACAGCACATGCTGTGAGGCATACATCCTTCTCACCCCAAAACAGCTGCTTTCTTCACTTGGAAAGATACTCGAGTTTCTGAAGTTTGCTTGGAGAATGCAAACAGGCTCTTGCAAGGGTCTATCATCCTGCACTCCAAAACTGAGGAATCTCAAAACATACAAAATCAGTAGATCCTGGACCACTCTAGAGTCAAAATCTGTCCTGGGTGGTCACAGTGAACTGAAATCAACAGAGACTTTGGTTTTTGAGATTTAACTTCCTCTGCAGGTAGATCCAAAAGAAACTTAATAGTTTAAAAAATTTGATTTATCATCCGTTAAATGACTTACATCCTCCCCCACACCCCCCACCCCCCCACCCCCCTGCCATGCTGAGCTTCTGCTGTAAAAAAAAGAGTCAGAAGGTATATTGGAAAGCAAAACAGTTGTATTCGTCCGTTCTCATGCTGTTAATGAAGACATGCCCAAGACTGGATAATTCATTTTAGAGAAAAAGGTTTAATTGACTTGTAGTTCAGCATGGCTGGGGAGGCCTAAGGAAATCATCACAGTGAAAGGGAAAGCAAATATGTCCCTCTTCACACGGAGGCAGCCGTGAGAAGTGCAGAGTGAAGAGGTGGGGGGACCCCTTAGAAAATGATCTGATCTCCTGAGAACTTGCCCACTATCAC
This sequence comes from Cheracebus regulus, assembly GCA_963574635.1. Taxonomy (NCBI): domain Eukaryota; kingdom Metazoa; phylum Chordata; class Mammalia; order Primates; family Pitheciidae; genus Cheracebus; species Cheracebus regulus. Next base: position 122,798 of record CAUYQU010075222.1, read on the forward strand.
GAGGACATCATGGAGGTAACTGTTCCCATGATTTAATTACCTCTCACTGCATCCCTCCCACAACATGTGAGGATTACGGGAACTATAATTCAAGTTGAGATTCGGGTGGGGACACAGCCACACCGTATTGACTGTAAACTTGGAGTTTAGAGATATATTTTAGTCCTATTATCTGGGCCAGATTTCAACTGTGAACCTAGGAGAAAGTTCTGAAATGAGAGTTTTGAGATATTTGCCAGGCATGGTGGCTCATGCTTATAATCCCAGAACTTTGGGAAGCCAAGGAGAGAGAATTGCTTGAGCCCAGGAGTTTGAGACCAGTCTGGACAACACAGGGAAACCTGGTCTATACAGAAAATTGAAAAATTAGACAGGCATGATGGTGCATGCCTGTAGACCCAGCTACTTGGGAGGCTGAGGTATGAGGATCACTTGAGCCCAGGAGGTGGAGGCTGAAGTGGTTGTGATTGCAACACTACACTTTAGCCTGGGTGAGAGAGTGAGGACCTGTCTCAAAAAATATAAAATAAAATAAAATAAAAAAGATTTCAAGATACCATCACAGTAAAAATCCCAAATACAAAACAGCAAAGTTAGTACTTCATTATATTAAACAGTTTTTCATAAGAGTCTCCTTATGATGTTCAAGTCAACCAACCGCAACAAAGAGACTCTTTTGACAAACATGTCTTTTTAAAAATTAGTCAATTAGTAGTTATGATTGAAACTTATTACTTTTCATAGGTCTTAACATCTAATTTATTTTCTGGTGGTTTTACAGACCTTGAGAAGTCGAGATCAAAAAGATTAGTAATTAGCCTTCTCAAATCAGGGATTCTCTATTCAGGTAGAAATGGCAAAAGTTAAACTTGCAGCATTAGTCAAGGGAAAAATCGTAACTGATATGTGAACATCTTATTACAGTTTTAGAAATGTCTACATGTATCTTTTGAAATAAAAATTTAATCAAGCTTTTCAAGACTTTTCCTGTCCCAGAATCCTACACACGTTGATGATAAGAGAGTAAGAAAGCTGCTCAGATCTCTCCCATGCCAAAAAGGCCATGACTTGGTGTAGCTATTCTTCAAGCTGAATAGGGCACTGTTTTGTGAGTTCCTGTCTTGGAGTGAAGCAAAACACAGAAATGTCTCCCCAAGCCACAGAACAGGCAAGGTATTGGAGGAAAAAAATCATTACAAGATGAACAAAAGTTCCTGTTTCTTTTATCTTTCAGACTCACGCAAGCTCTTCCAATATTAATGTTGAAACAATGTGCATGAAATTCAAAAAGCATTAAAATCTATTTTGGATCACGTCCTTCTGATGACACTGTGATGTCTGTGACTTCTATTTTATATATCCTTCAGGGAAGACATGCCATGGTTCTACTGAAGCAATGAAAACATCTGTGGGAAAAATGACACGCTGACCGTGAGTATCACAGGCACACATAAATATAAATTACAATTTGCATATCACCACATTATTTTGGTCTCATATTCCACAATTATCTACAGTATGCCTATTCATTGAAAGGCACTATACTCATTTTCAAATTAAGTTCTGCCCTCTAGGCATTTGAAATATAGCAGAGAATATTTAATGAAATTGCAACAATAAAATAAATAGTATAATATCATAAAAAACAGTCATACAAACATGATTTCAAATAATAGTTCTTAGAGATGGAGTAAATCAAATAAGATCTTCAATTAGATAAGATATTAGAAAGCAACATTTGGTGATAGATCAATGCTTTAAAAATGTGTTCTACAGAATACCAATGTGTTATTGAAGATGCTTGAAAAGTTGCAATAATCTATCATCCTGAATGTTTAGATATCAAAGTTCCCAAGAAACTCTTAAGAAAATCTTTAAACACTCATTTAGCTCAGTATTTCTCAAATACATGTAACTATTAATCTAACTCTCACTGTCCTTGTAATACCAATTACTAGAACAGCAAATACACATGAATTGGACCCTAACTTTTTCACTACCAGCATCTGTTAACTTAATGAAGCCATTCAATCTCTCTGAACTTTTCTTTCTCTGTCTGTAAACTGGGGATAATAATATAAGCTCTGATCCCTTTAGGATTAGTGCATATAATTATGTGAGTTACATGAGTAATTGTGCATTCATGTAAGGTATACAGAACATCTAACAGAGAGCAATGTTCTCACTATAAGCTCACTAAAGGTCGGGTCCCCCTTCTCTCTTCCTTTCATTCTTCATTAAGGAAGAATAAGACCTAACAGGAAAGTCATATTTTAAAGATCACAAATGAAAAGTAGATGTGAGACTAGTCCCCCGTTCTCTTGACAACGAGTTCTAAATTCTTAGGAGATTGAAGATTTCGAATACCAGATGTTGGTACCTGGAGAAGGAGAGTAGACCCAATACAGGTGGAAGACCTAACATAGAATGGATCAGAGTAAATGAACTGACTGAGCTTCCAATTATTTAGCGTCTCAGAGACTTACTCAACATTTCAGTGAGAGCTGGGATTCTGACTCCAATCTCTGGAATCACTGTGCCTTGCTCTGTCCCTCCTAAAGCAGATGTGAGGTGGAACCTGAAAGGTGCCACAGCCAACTGGTCCAGTATGGCATTCCTAAACAGACCAAATAAAAGGGGCTCTGCACATTTCCAGGGTTACTCCATCTGACTGTCAAGAATACTCAGCACTTAGGCCTTTCTAAGCATCAACCTGGTCTCTGAAATAGCCACAAGAGGGCAACACTATCATCTCTTTCTTTTTCTTTTCTTTTTTGTTTTTGTTTTTGTTTTTGTTTTTGGGGACCATGAGATTTATTCTGACTCACCACATAAAAAGCACATGGTTTAGATGTATAAAGGCCAAATAAATCCGGTTGAGCATGGAAGAAGGTCAAAATCATCCATCAGAAGAATCTACCTTCTTTAGAGCAAGTTACATTCTTTGAAAAAATTATGAAAGATTGCACATGGTGATCAACAGTTTTAACATCATACTTAACATTCCTTAAAATGGAACACAGTTTTTCCTATTTCCGAAGCAAAAACAAAAACATTTGGGATGTTCTCTTTTTAATGAAAATTATTGATTTATTAAAATACTAACTTTTCTGAATTTTCCAACATTCCCTTCATTAGTATGTTTCCACATTATTTTATCATTATAAACGCTGTGTATTGTAGCATCCGTCAATGTCGTTTTCTCTGTCTGCTTTCCTGTGCAAATACTTCTCTGCTGCAGTCAACCTGGACCAGTCGCCCTCCCACAGACATATCACCCCTCTAAGGTATGTGAGGGAATTCTGTGTAAAACAATTCATCATCAGGAGAAAGGAACTATTTTCAGAGGAGAATTTACCTGCTCTCATTCAGCACATGACCTCGTTGGACCCTTTTTATTGGGTTAGCTTCCCATCCAATAGGAGATCAATAAGTAGATCCTCTATGACATTCTAAAATATAATTTATTTCTCAATGTTTCAGATTTCATATTATAAGCCAAGCTGTATAAAATAACTTATTATTGATATTGAGCAGCTTTCTCTTGAAAAGAAGCATTTTGCAATCATCATGGTATTGCTCGCAGAAATTTTGGATGAGATCAAAGACTTACCCCTATCTTTTGGACCTAGAGGCTGAGGCTCTGCCCTAGTTTCACTAGCAATATCACGATGATTATAGTCCCCAGTGCAACCGTGTTGGCAGGTGGGGTGTAATAGTAGGTGTTTGGGTAATGAGGGCAGAGCTCATGAGTGGATTAGTGTTACTGTCATGGAAACGGGTTTGTTTTGTAGGTGAGTTTGGCCCTCTTGACCTCTCTCACTCTCTCTCCCATGTTACTCTTTCCACCATGTTAAGATGTAGCAGGAAGGCTCTCATCAAATATGAGTTTCTCAGTTGTGTCCTTCTTAGCTTCCAGAACTGTGAGTCAAATAAATTTCTGCTTATTATAAATTACCCAGTCTCTGCTATTCTCTTAGAGCAGCACAAAACAGACTAAGAGAGTATCCTCCACTGGTTTAAACCATTCACTCAATATAGCTTCTAACTGTATAAATGGCTCAATTATATTTTCCCTAGTTTTACAGTTAAAAGACGTATTACATAAATTCAGTTGCATTAATTTGAATAGGATAAATGTAGCACATTTAAAATTTTAGGAACTATTATCCAAAGAATAAAAATAAGTAAAAGCATATAAATGTCTTGGGCTGTGATACCACGTGTGTATGGGCATATGTATTATGTGTTTATCTTTCAAATATGTAGTTTCAAAATCAACAATTCTTTCCTGCCTAATCGTATTCAATAAACACATGGAAGCTTCATTTGACATTTTCTATCTGATAATGCTAATGAAGACAAATTGAAAGTTACTTAAATATTTTTCATGTTCTCAAAAAGAGACTCTGGAAAATACTCGGTCACATTCTACAGAAATATTATTTATAAAAAAATGTACATTAAACAAGCAAAATCATTCCAGAAAATATCTGTCAAGTAAATAATTAGGAAACATCTCATTTTTGCCCTTTGCTCAATTTCAGTTATTATTAACTGTTGCTCCATGTAATAATACATTGCATGTTTTCCATCAATTGAAAAAAAAATGGAATAATAGGTATATAAGGAAATTGATTCAAGCTTCAGTTTTGTACTCTTTATTGGTTTAATTTTTTCATAATATGAGACTGCTATTAAAAAAGAACCAATAGAACAAAAAAGTAATATCAAGTTTGAAGAAAGTATCAACATAGGATATTACCCTCTCATCTTGGTAAACTATCACAGTAGAAAAGAAAATAATGTTCTAGAGCGGATTCAGAGAGAATATACTCAACTTGGGTAGGGAGGAGGACCGGGAAACGAGGAAATCAATCATCAAAGTGATCTGATGTCCCCTCTCGATAGTTATGTTCTTATAAAGCAGCCCCCCCCCAACACACACACAATGAATGGGGCCATTAATGGGATACTACAGAATGGTGTTTTGAGACTCGGAAGCTAAATCATGAAGAATTTTGTGGCTTCATTCTTGCTGTCTCTGAATTGCTCATTTGGAAGCCAGACCTCATCATTTGGACAATCAAGCAGCCCTTGGAGAGGCCCAAATGGGAGGGAAACAAGGCCTCCTGCCAACAACATCACAATTTTGCGTGCCCTGTCCTGCGATCCAACCCCACAGCTCCAATCAATCCTTCCAGTGACTGCAGTCCAACATCTTGCCGTCATCAAGCCCCGACCAGAATCACCTAGTTAAGCTGTTGTTTTAAGGTACTAAGTTTTGGGGCAATTTGTTGTGAAGCGATAGACAGGCAGGTAGGTGGGATTAAGAAGAACTTCCATTTGTCCTCATTCATTTTCTTCTATTGTTTTTTAGGCAATTAGCGTGTACTCATGGGCAGCAAACTTGCCTATGTCGCTTTCCTCTGGACTCCCGTCCTTGGAGCAGGCTCTGGTACATAACTGGCTCTCAGTAAATGCTGAATAAACTCAATGAGTAACTGCTTCCAATTAAAATTATGCCACAGGCCACCTAGGAAAATGACCAGAAGACTCTCTGCAAATGTAATCTGCCACCATCTCTCCCCAGAGAGTTGCTGAAGACTGTAATGTAACAGAGACCATGAATTATGTCCAGGATTTCCAAAGTACCTTAGCTCTGATCTTCAATGAACTGAGCTATAAATTCATCGAGTGTTTCAACAACCTTAAAAAAGTCCATTTACCAAGGATAAGGCTGTAACCACCTGTATCCTAGTGAAAAGAAGGATAAACATTGATCTACCGTATCATATGCGTTTTAGACAAAAATGGAGAGAATTGCACAGTCCAGAAGACTGACTACTCTGCAAATTCGTATACTAACCTCAGCCAGGCCCAGTAAACTGTCTAACAATTGTTCTGTAATTCTCTTGTCAACTTGCTCCTCCTGTTCAGCACAATGATGGCTGTAAAACTGCCTTCGTTCTCTGGTTGCATTTAATGCCAACGAATTTCTCTGTCCCTTCCCCTCCCAGTAGATTGCGTTACCTTGCCTCCTATTGTGTAGTGAAGATAAAAACCACCAGACGGCAGCTCGCCCTTCCTGCAGCTAAGTCCACACATCATCTGCTCTCCGTCAACCCTCAATGAAGGAGCAGACACTGTCTGATGCCACATCCACTGTCTGGTGCCACGTCCATTTGACACCCTTCTCCTTAGGTCCCAGTGCTGATCAGAAACGAGGGTTGGTTGTTTATCTGCTCTAAAGTGTGTTCTTCCTTTTGAGGAAAAAGGTGGGACTGGGAAGGTGTGGACTTGCAGAGCTAGAGAAGAATGATTTGGAGGCAGCTCTGTGTTTGGCATGTGGATGAGGCTCAGCAGATGGGTTTCCTGCTCTTTCTACACTAGTCACTCAATCAAGGACCTGCGTCAAAGCAGGAGGATCATGGAGAATCTAAAGGAATGCGTTTTGCATTTTGCATCTTCCCTTGGCAAGGGCCTTATCAGGAGGTCATAAAAGTATCTTGATCAAAAGTACCTTGGCAGGCACCATGGCTCTCATCTGTAATCCCAGCACTTTGGGAGGATCACTTGAGCCTAAGAGTTCGAAACCATCCTGGGCAACATAAGGAGATCCTTTCTTTATAAAATAATAATTTTAAAAAGGTAATAATAGTAATGAAAGGAATCTAAGATGTTCAAAGAGATAAGAAAGAAAGAGATCAAAGGGACTGGAGAATGCCAAGGTCTTCTACCTGATTCAAATCCCTGGATCCTGACCTGATTCTCAAGTTGTTTTTCCAATTTACGTGGAAAAGCACAGAATAGAGATAGACATCTATTTATTTTCAAAATGATCTAGCAGTTTGCACCAAATTTTATAATAATAAACGTTTGGATAAGCTCTAAAGTATTTCTGACTTTAAATATGAATGAGAAATGAAACCAGTCATTTTCCACAAAATATGTATGTTATTATAATATTCCTTTCTCAAAGCATCCTTTGTTTATTTTCTAGTTCTCTCCATTTGAGTTCTTATCAGACATGATTTCTTTGCTAAAATGCCATCTCCTCCCACTCTCTGCTTTTCTTCTGTGGCCCCCTCAGATGTTGAACAATGTCAGAACTGACATTGCCTGAAAGCTTAGAGTTACAATCATCTTTGTTTTAAATTCTCTATAATACTAGAGGGAATGATGAAATTTTATCCCCAAAATAAACCAAGAGGTCCTTACAAGTATGAATAGTATATTTCCCTGAAGTTCAGTTCTTCAAGAACTATCACTAATGCCAAGCAATGAGTGTTGGCTTTGTATACTTCAGTTATATTTGAATAGGGAATGGTGGTTATTATAACATAATTGATTTTTAGTAGGTAAATAATTTGGAGATATATATATATATACATGTGTGTGTACATATGTATACATAAATATATGTTTATGATATTGGTAATACAGCCCATTTTGATGAATAACTATATGTTTAGATTAAACAAACGTGTACATACATTACCAAGAGCTTTTGAGTATTCTGAAATAAAATTCAACTTCTAAACTTACTCTGAAAATGAGCTTTCTGAGGATTGTTTCTCTTTTTATAGCCATAAATACTATGAGATTTTTTTTCACATATTCTGGTTCCAAGTGATGAAACATTTAGCTGAGTATTTAAAAATCTAAAAATCTGAAATATTGGACATTTGAAATATTTTGAAATATTGAATACTGTCAAGTGTATTTCTGTTGAACAATACAGGTTAGAAAAGAATTGAAAATACGTAGTTAACATTGTAAGAAACTGTGGATATTACAGCATATTTTTTTCCAAATTCTTAATATTATTGTTGAAAAATAAGACGTAGAGGCATTTACTGTTTTTTAATGAGGTTTCGTGGACAGAAAAACAAATAATATATTGATTATCCTGAAGTGCAGTACAATCAGGGTTTGATATTTTCAATGAAACACATAATTAAGATCTCTAATTTGGATGCTTTTATTCTTTGCAGCATTTTGAACAAAGTGATGATCGTCGCTGAGGGCTGACTAATCACTAACACTATTTACTGTACCTTGAAGAAACCACAGCTTTGCTAGGTAACTTACAGGACCCCTTTAAAAGGAATCATTTTATCTTTAGAGACCACCTTACAAGTTACAGATGCTTCTAAATAGGGTTGGCAGATTCCATTTCTCATGTAGACCAAAAAAAATCACTTTATGTTCCACGGAGTGATAACCCAGAAATAACCATAGTTGTAGGCTGTTAATTAATTATAGCTTGTGTTATCACCAAGGAAACGGCCGGAAACCAATAACAATGACTTTAAATGTCCTGGTCCCAAACCGAGCCTGGGACAATTTTGTTATTGCTATAGTAACTCTCCATTACTTTCTCAAAATGGTCGGGAGTTTCTATGTTTCTACAAAGCCAAAATGCTAATTTACTAATATGATATTTCCTACGTTTTACATTTTTTAGAGTTCAAAGCAAGCTCTAGGAAATTTAGGTCTGAGACACAAGTTGGGGCAAAGCCAAAGGAATATAATGCAGAAGGAGTCCAACTCTATACCCGCACCATGTTTATCAGGAAACCTGGGCCCTTCTCAGGGAATGTTGCTAATGACAGCACAGCCTCTGTGCCCAGGACTCTAGGAGTCCTTCCACTCAGTGTAACCCACCTAGAGAATTCTCTTTCTCCTCTGTTCCACTCCTCATCCAAGAACCTTGTTTGATTAACTTACTCCAGCGCGATCACTTCTTGTTCCACACCTGCTCGGAACTAATTAAACTTCAGACAAATGGCACATCTTCAGACAATTTATCATAGAATTCACTTCCATTCAGAGAGAAATGATACAGTGGGCAGATCACATGGGACTTACACTTAAGGCTGAGATTGAAAAGTCTCACTGTCAAATCACTATGACATGGAGATGCCAGAAATGTCGAGACACAGTGAATAAATGCTCTCTTCCAGAGGCACAGAATTAACTGGGAATTTATTAACTCTTACTGAGCTTGAAGAAACGAAAGTTCTACACATGCTAAGAAGTTTTCCTTAATGGGCTGATATAGCTCCTTTCTTTCTGTGATACTGGAAAAGTAATAGCATCTTTTAGAGTTATAGTATCAACTAGCATTAGGACTAATTTGTTATTTCATTATTTCTGGCATTTCTCAGTCCTTAACTAAATATACCTACTAAAATAACAATTTTTAAAAACCACTAGTATTTTTAATGTTCCTAGTTCAGAAATAATGTTTTTAATTTTTGGTCACTTGAAATAGTGTTTCCTTTATATTGCATATTTTTCAAGATCAGATTATTTATGTGATAGTTATTACAAGAACAAGAAATCATAAGGCTTATATACAAATTGTCTTGAGAAAATCTTGTATGAGGACAGAGAAAGAAGTATGACTTGAAGGCTTTAACCAATGAAATATGAAACACGGGTCTATATTTGTGTAGCAGAGAGTTACACAAGTAGTAAGGGGAGGCAGTTCTGAGACGTCAGAGTGATCTCCTTGTCTGAAATTCGCCCTGGCCCCCACACTCTTTTTAGTACAAAGGACATGGGGTTGTTTCTTTCTTGAGGGGGTATATTCTAGAAATAAATGACAACAAAAAATAGTCAATTTTGAAGGAAAAGATAAAAGATTTTGTTAAAAGATGGAGATTAAAGAATACATATATTTTAGTAGAACTGGTTTATTTTCATTTCATATATATGTAAAATAAATTACATATATATGTATACATGACATAAAATATATACTCATGTGTAAGAAATATGTATATTCATATACATGTATTTAAAAGTTCATTAGAATAGAGGGGAAGAAGACTTAAAGAAAAAAGTATATACATATTTTTAGACAAATTCTTGCTCTGTTGCCTAGGCTGGAGTGCAGTGGCATGATCATAGCTCACTGCAGCCTCAACCTCCTGGACTCAAGCGATCCTCCAGCCTCAACCTCCAAAGTAGCTGGGACCACTGGAATGCACCACTACGCCCAACTCTTTTATTTTTCTGTAGAGATGGAGCCTCGCTATGTTGCCCAGGCTGGTCTTGAACTCCTGGGTTCAAACAATCCTCTCACCTTGGCCTCCCAAAGTGGAACTTATAGACCTGAGCCACCACTTCTGGTAGAAAACAGATTTCTAAAAAGGGTATAACAGCCTTTTTGCCACCTGCCTCCCCACCCCACCCCCCGCCCCACTTTGCCTAATAGGACCAAGTTCCAAATAAAAGGGCTGGGAATAATAGATGTTGGGGACTCCCGAATAACTGACGCAATATATGAGAGTCGGGGAGTTTCACAGACTGCTGTCAAGCCAAGTTCCTCTGATGATGCCTGGAGGCACCAGGAGAAAGGCGACTCTTCCATGTGCTTAGCGATTCTTAGTAGCTGTGCTCAATATTGTGTCGCTACCACTCATCCATCTCTGGGAACAAGTGTTGCTTAGCTTTCCGTCCTGACCTTTTCCTCTATCTCACATTGCCTCTCTTTAAGAGGCATTCCCAGCTTTACTTCCATCGCCACTACTGGATGTTCCTCCCCAAGCATTTTTCTCTGGGGAAATAGCACAAGCACTCACCATACGGATCAGGCATAAATAATAGGAGTCATTTACATGTTCTCTTTTTCTTCTACCTTTCACCTAATCCATCAATATAAACTTTCTGTTTTTCACAATGGTACTGCTACCAACCTATCTCATGCCACTATCATCTCTTGCTGGGCTTCTGAAAGTACACCTCATTCCATTTCCTGTGTTCATGCCATTCTTTCTATTTTCTTCAAATTAACATTTACTGCACACAAGTGTGAAGCCATTGTAACATCATGACCCAGTTGCTATATACATGATATGTACATGATACATACATGGCACATGCCAATAAATTATGGCTTAAAAGCAAAAATCATGTGTGATTAGTTGTATGAACAACTCAGTGCAAAAGAAAAGTTTCGCTAAATATTCTTGTTAATATTTTGTAATCATACAGATACAACCCTATCATCTTTGATGAGTTTTACTTCCTAATTTTTTCTACTTTATATATTGAAATAAATTTAGACTTATAGAGGAGTTGCAAAAATGGTTCATTTAGCTTCTTCCAATGTTAACATTTTATATAACCGCAGTTTATCAGAAGTAAGAGAAATAAGGACTATTATAATGCTGTTAACTCAACTGCAATCCTTACTTTTCCCCTTAAGGCCTCTGTGATATCAGGAACTGATCAGAGATCCCACATGTTTTCCCTTGTTCTACTTCCTTAGTCTCCTCCAATCTGGGACAGTCCCTCTGTCCTTCCTTGTCCTCAGAACCTTGCCATGTTCAGAGAGTACCAATTGGTTGTTTGGTAGAATGTCCTCCACTTTAACAATTGACACTACAAGTGGTGCTGTCTGATGTTGAGTTCAATCTTTTTCCCCACTGAACTCTTTTTCCCTTGTGTGATCCATCACTTTTTGGCTAAGTGGTGGGTGTTAGCTCTGCTTTAGGGAATAAACAAGGCTGTGAAACAGACAACAGAAAGCTACAACAGCATAAAGAATTGATGGCAAGATACCCAGACACAGCAGCTCTGGAGCTCCAAGCTGCAACCACCAGTGAGAAGTGAAAGACAAACCCCAGACTGATGTGCTGGGGCATACAACCCCTTCTCAGAGTTCCTAGGCGTTTAAATACTGCAAGTTAGTCGTTGGGTAGAGGTTGAATATTTTGTGACCTTCTTAAACTCTAAGGGTTCTTTTTAGCACATGTTTGCAAGATGTCTGCAGCTTCATAAAAGTTAATTTACCTAGGTTATATGCAACAATAGCTGAGGATGTGATTGGTTATTGTTCTCTAATACACCAATTTAGGAATAAAATGGCAAGATAATTTTGTGACATTTTCTTCCAAAATATACTCATTGCTTTTATAACCTGAAAATGAACTAGTCAAACTCAGCTTATAGTATCTATTATCTGATTTCACCTCATTTGCAAGCTACAACTTTGGTGACACTCTATTGACCTGATTAGAATTTATCATGGTTATTCAGTTCACTTATGTATCAGTCACTGTGTACATGTTCACTCTGTATACCTAAGGTGCAAGATTAGTTCGCTTCTGATCTCTTCACATTACTTTTCTGAAACTATCAAACACTGAAGTTCATTATGCTTACAAGGTCTACATGCTTAAAAAAAAAAAGAAGTTATCTGTTTTTTCTTGGGAAATAATTGAGTTTATATCTTTGTCATCCTTAAAAATATTTTGAGAAACAACTAAAAGATTTTGGGAATAATATTGCCACTCCGGAAGAGCAACCTGACAATATTTGCACTTTTTCCCTTAAACAAGAACAAACTCATGGCATGTAATTATAGTCCAGTTTAAGAAGAAACGGCCTTTGAAAAATTAGTAACAGGAAATTAAGAAGCAATTCTAAAATAACAAAGAGATTATTTACCAAAGATAAATTGGCTAATCCATTTTTTAATGCACATTCTTAATGCAAATAGGTATCACTTGCCTTACAAATTGATGTTAAATGCAATTTAAAATTGCATGCACTAAGCCAAGTATGGTGGTTCACACCTGTAACCCCAGCACTTTGGGAGGCTGAGGTGGGAGCATCACTTGACCTCAGGAGTTCAAGACCAGCCTGGACAACAAAGCAAGGCCCTGTCTCTATAAAAAAATTTCTTTTAAATTAGCCAAGCATGGTGGCTCCTACCTGTGGTCCCAGCTACACGGGAGGCTGAGGTGGGAGGATCACTTCAGCCCAGGATGTTGAGGTTGCACTGAGCTGTGACTACACCACTGCACTTCAGAGTGGGCGACTAAGCAAGATCCTGTCTCAAAAAAAAACAAAACAAAAACAAAAACAAACAAAACTGCATACTCTGTATTAAACCAAGTGTATCTATACCTCTAGTCCATGTATCTTTACAGAAATCTAGATTTGGCCTTTAGTTCTGCTTTTCATACAGTCTGCAAATTTAGTACCAAAGCTATTAAATAACTACTGAATTTCTAATGAGCAAATTACTTCTTCAAAATTTTATCTGGAATGTGAAAATTTGTTTTTAGTGTTAACAAAAATTTTTTTCTGTATAATTTATATCCCTTTATAGTGACTAAAATAAAATAATATTTCTTATCAAATGAGAGGTGAATAAATTATTAAGTAAAACCAAGCAAGGCATCTTTTTCCTTTCTAATCAGACACAGATAACATATAAAATTTTGTGTGTCTTATATTGAATTTTAAATTAACTTTCCTCACTTTGAGTATAAGTGCATTAAAAATAAAACAAGCTGAACCACAGTGGTGAACGAAAATCTGAAGAAAGATCTGTCTTTATCCATCTGATACAAAAAGGAAACTAAACCAAACACATGTATAAAGACTTTTGCTTTCTCAGGCAGGATGTAACCGGGAGTTTATTTCCCACTGGTTACGCCATTACGATTGGGAGTTCGGCTGCCTGAGTTAAAAGCTCAGCTCCACTGCTCAGCTTTGGGACTTCAAGCAAGCAAATCATTCCCTGTACATCTGTTTCTCCATCTACTGAAAGTGGGTTATACTATCCATATTCACCTTATGTGATTGTAAAAACTCAATTATATAATCAACGTATGGTGGTGACCAGTGGTTTTGAGACATTTTAAGGGGTAATTCAATATTAGCTATTATTCCTATCATTATGTTTTCAAAAACCTCTGAAGTTAACAAAAACAATATCTCATTTTTTAAAGTTCAGTTAAACAATAAGTATTTCTCCTCCTTTTGTTCTCTTTCCTTGCTAAATAAAAAAGTCTTCATTTATCTTAAAAGCATATCAGGCAGGGTGGAGTGGCTCATGCCTGTAATCCCACAACTTTGAGAGGCCGAGGAGGGCAGATTACTTGAGGTCAGGAGTTTGAGACCAGCCTGGCCAACACGGCGAAAACCAATCTCTACTAAAAGTACAGAAATAAGCCGGGTGTGGTGGTGCTTGTCTGTAATCCCAGATGCTCCGGAAGCTGAGGCAGGAGAATCGCTTGAACCTGGGAGGCAGAGGTTGCAGTGAGCCCATACCCCACCACTGCACTCCAGCCTGGGTGACACAGCAAGCTCTCCATTAAAAAAAATCCATGCATCCATCCATTCATTCATGCATCAAAAATATACCATCAGGTACTCTGTGAGAGGTGCTCTGTATATGCTGGAGATACCAATTAA